>CM064505.1:1431488-1435057 GCA_032716605.1 Paralithodes platypus | reverse complement strand
TTGACGGTATGTTCTGACTATTAGACTCATTTATGCAGCTTAGGAAGGATGTGTGGGAATTATACGAGTCAAGAGTATTTTCAATCAACCCTTTGTCTTACACCTACCCTTCTTCGATCTAAATAAAATCGTCTAACGATAGCCAAAAACCAGAACAGAAGTGCGTCATCGATCCTCAGAGGGTTAAAATAGACAAGAGACTTGGATTAAGGGGTCCCGCCTCATTTTTTGTCTCTCTCTCTCTCTGGGTTGTATTCATTCGGCCCCATTCAGCCTACTGTTTTAAGACGTTTACCCCCATCCAGGTGTCGATTTTTCCTGGCGAGCGGTAGCGAGCCAGCATATTTAAAAAAATGTTTTTGACAGCAGCTAAATTTGTACATTTTTTCGATAGAAAAATTTCTCCGGCGAAGCCGGATTTCTACATACAATGGTGGCTCGCTATCGCTCGCCAGGAAGAAATTGACACCTGGATGGGGATAAATCACATAGAAAAAACAAAATCTTAAAACAGTAGGCTAAATGGATACAAGCCAGAGAGAGAGAGAAAAGGAGAGAACAAAAGCAGGTCACCCCTTTTAAAATAAACGAGAGACTTCACTTCATAACCTTCATTTAACGCCTCAGTGTGAATGTAGGTAATCCAGCTCGAACTGCAAAAAGTGCCAGACGAGCCCATCCTCGCAAGGGAGCTAGCTGTCGCTTCAAACAGTCTACTGCACCAAATCACCACCCATAACGAGGGGCGTCGCGCTCCTTGGTGCCGCTAGAAGAGTGGCGAACACATCAAAAGGTATCAAAAGGTAAGGTATTATAATATATTTAGATACAACAAATAATAGTGGTACTCTAGTTTAGTTACAACACGCTACTGTTACTGTTGATCCCAGTAGAGTTTATTGCTGACCACGGGATTGGGCCCATACGGGATTGGGCCCACTTAGGTTAGGTTAGGTTCCAATCCCGTGGGCCCAATCCCGTATGGTCCCAATTCCGTATGGGCCCAATCCCGTATGGGCCCAATCCCTATGGAACTGAGTTGTTGTTGTTTCCCAAGCTGCCTGGCCGAACAGCCCCAAGGCCCCGAGCAATTCCAAGGCCATAACCGAGCGCCCCCACAGAACCCTCCCTGCCGACCACAATAAAGCCTGGGTGACCGAAGCCACTCCATGGCGGGGAGCTGAGGAGGGTGCGGAAACGCCCGGGAAACCAAAGCCCCACCCAGGGCCCTGTGCCCCTCAGCAATTATGAAGAGAAAGTTGAGGGGCAAGGGAACCGAGTTTATTACCATAGTGTATCCCTCTCGATCTCCAAACTACTATTTCGCAAACGCAGAGAGTGTGGATGTTTAGAATGGTATTACAATTTATATTAATACATTATACAGTACTGTATATACCCAGTAACCATTACGTTAATACATTATACAGTACTGTATATACCCAGTAACCATTACGTTAATACATTATACAGTACTGTATATACCCAGTAACCATTACCAGTACTGTATATACCCAGTAACCATTACGTTAATACAATACAGTACTGTATATACCCAGTAACCATTACGTTAATACATTATACAGTACTGTATATACCCAGTAACCATTACGTTAATACATTATACAGTACTGTATACCCAGTAACCATTACGTTAATACATTATACAGTATGTATATACCAGTAACCATTACGTTAATACATTATACAGTACTGTATATACCAGTAACCATACGTTAATACATTATACAGTGCTGTATATACCCAGTATCCATTACGTTAATACATTATACAGTACTGTATATACCCAGTAACCATTACGTTAATACATTATACAGTACTGTATATACCCAGTAACCATTACGTTAATACATTATACAGTACTGTATATACCCAGTAACCATTACGTAATACATTATACAGTACTGTATATACCCAGTAACCATTACGTTATACATTATACAGTACTGTATATACCAGTAACCATTACGTTAATACATTATACAGTACTGTATATACCCAGTAACCATTACGTTAATACATTATACAGTACTGTATATACCCAGTAACCATTACGTTAATACATTATACAGTACTGTATATACCCAGTATCCATTCTCTAAGTTAAAATACATATTCCGTTTTTTATAAGAGTAACTGAATCCCCGTTTTCTGTGCCCCCGTTCACCCCTGTCCATTAAACCTCTCCGACATATGACGCGATTTTGAGCCTATTGGGGATTCTTTAAAGCCTTTGTTACCATCAGGGTATTTAAAAACTTTTAGTTTAGTTACTTCAACCTCTGCAGTTGTCTTTGAGTTAGCTGTGGGCAGAAAACTAATTTTGGAGAGGTAATTATAAGAGAGACAACTCTATTAACTTATTGCTGATCTGCCAACCTCTGCGTCATAAATGCGTGAAAGGGTTAAAAGTTTGATATTTGTGCCTTTTCATGTTTTATAGTCTGTAACGTCTATATTTACAGCTGGTTATTTATAGTAGTGTGCAATGCTTAGTGAATGTGTGTCTGTGAGTGTGTGTGTAGAATATAATATATTTTAGAATAGAACATTTTAGTAGGCCCAGACTTTAAAAAAAAAATATGTGTGTGTGAGTAGTATGTTTGTATGTGTGTATAGTATATGTGTGAGTGCGTGTGTGTGTGTCAGAGAGAGAGAGAGAGAGAGAGAGAGAGAGAGAGAGAGAGAGAGAGAGAGAGAGAGAGAGAGAGAGAACCGGGTGTGAGAGAGGGAGATGAGGTGGCAGTATTGATCATAAAGCTATATAGCTCTATCACTCCCTTTAATCTCTCACACCCGCCCTTCTACCTCTCTCACTTTCTCTCTTGTGTTTCTTTTTTTCACCTACCAGTCTCAGTACTCATTTTGTTTAGTTGTTTTTCTTGCCTTGTTTATCGTTGTGTTATGTTCCCTTCTTTATTGGGTAATTTGGTTCTTGTGGTCTTTAGTGGGAGTTTGGTAGGCTACTGAGTGATTGACCGATTGACTGTCTGGTTGACTGACTGACTGACTGGCTGATTAACTGATTGGCTTGCATATCTGTTTTACTGACTGCCATACTAACTAACTGGCAACTGTTATAATGAGTGACTGAGGTGCTGGTGTTCCTCAGTAACATAACCCTGGCTACTGGGGGGGTAGAGTACCCAAAGATCTGTATTCACCGCTGACCTGGTGTATAGAGATCTTGGAGTACCCTACCTTGACATAGAGAGGGGTTACACCATTGGGACTCAATGTTAGGGGGTGGGGGGGGGGGGGGGGTCCGAAATGGGGTGCCCACGAATGAATCGACCCCATGCACCTCTGTCTATCAGCCAACCAATACCGGTTTCAATCATACACCTCTCAACTCCATTCTCTCACTTCACTTTCGGTCTGCTCTCACTCTCATAGTAATTCTCTCGCTTCCCATGCGTTCCACATAGCCGAACCATCTCTAGGTGTTCCCTTTTCACACTTTCCAGCACATCCACACTGCTCTCGTACTTCCTAATTCGTCTGTCTATCCCTCCTTGTAACTCCACACACTCCTTTCCACCCCTCTC
>CM064505.1:1201488-1428988 GCA_032716605.1 Paralithodes platypus | reverse complement strand
AGTTTTAGATGGCAGTAAATATATATTTATACAGCTTATGAAGGATATTTGGGAATTAGAAGGATAAAGCCTGTCTCAATTGACCACTTGCGAGTTTCATTCTTTAAGGAAGTTGGAGCAGTAGACATCAGAATGAACAGCTAAAATACAGTTGTAGTGCATCTATCAATACATAAATACAGTTGTAGTGCATCTATCAATACATAAATACAGTTGTAGTGCATCTATCAATACATAAATACAGTTGTAGTGCATATATCAATACATAAATACAGTTGTAGTGCATCTATCAATACATAAATACAGTTGTAGTGCATCTATCAATACATAAACCCAAGTCTACATACTTTCTATTCATCAAAAACTAACATTATTATTGTGTATATGTTTAATATCGATGTTTAAGGCTCCAACTTCCTTATAGCCTGAAACTCGCAAGTGGGCAATTAAACCTCTTGACTTTTATGTACCCTTCCTATTCTTAATACAATTGTCTGATAATAGCCAGAATAAAGTGGCAAAATGCGTCATAACCTCAAGGGGTCTATGTACGTGTTATACTGAAGGAGTGTAGGTTTACGTCTAGCCAAGGTCTATACTGTAGTTTTTACGTCTATCCGCGTGTGGTAGCAAGTCAGCGGGAGGTCTGTATGTGTTATAGGAATGTCCCCTTCATATAGTATTTATAGAACAGGGAGGAGGAGGAGTAGTACAAAGGAGTACAAAGGAAATCAAGCAACAACAGATCTAGTGACCCTTCTAGGTTGCTTGTCCTCCAAAACACTGAGGATCAAGTGTCCAAACAGTGGTTTAGAGTGGGTAAGGGAACATTGGAAAGGGAATTACTGCCCTGGAACTAATGTCCGTGGCAGGATTAGGAAGTTAGTAGGGGACAGATGGGTTAGTAACTGAGGGGGGGATAAAATAAAGTTATTAATTTACAAACGCAGTCAGTCGCGGGTTTGATGCGAGATATTTGTCTAGGCGGAGTTTAAATGAATCAACGGTGATGCAGTCTATAACGTTTCGGGGAAGCCCATTCCACAAGTTGACAACTCGATTGAAGAAGAAATTCTTAGATTCGTGTGAGTTAAAAGATTGTATTCCATGCGCTTTTAGTTTTAGCAGTAAACGTTTGTGGGGAACTTTGTCAAAGGCCTTTTGAAAATCAAGGTATATAATATCTACAGCTTTACTCTCATCGTAGAGGTTGAGGATATCGTGGAAGAAGTCTAAGAGGTTTGTTAAACAGGAACGTTTTTTACGAAAGCCGTGTTGAGTATCTTTAAGTATGTTATTTATAGGAGGAGGAGGAGGAGGCATATTGGTCCTTACGGGGCAATTTGGATATCTAAAACTACTAATCTACTGACTACGAGGTAGAGAAAAGGATAGCAAGGAAGAAGGGAGGAGGAGAGGACAGTAGGAGAATGAGGTGAAAACTGTGAGAGAGGGGGAGGAGAAGGTGGAAACGCAGGAGGGAAAAATTGTCAAAGAGGAGGAGGAGGAGGAGGATAAACGGAGGAGGATAAACGGAATAATCAGTATGATAAATATCATCGGGTCAGTTCCAGTGTGAAAGTTGAGGTGAAATATAATAAGTATAATCTAAAGTAGGTATCTAGTGCAGCAACCTACATGTGCACTCACGGCAAAGTCTACAAACTACACTTATACACTATACTGTTCTTTTAAATTATTATAAAATATATATAGTTTCTACTTCTGGGGGATATATAGCCTGCTTCATATCCTCCCAATTTTTCCTTCCTAAGAGGGTAAAGGCGGTATCACACGAGCGCTTTTTCACTCAACACTGGTCTGGCAGCATATGAGGTCAACATTTAAAATATTTTGGTCACCTAAATTCAACTATCAAGTCTAGTTTCCAATACCAGTGCAAAATATTCCAAAAAATAGGACCATCCTCCCTTAACGGGGTATCACACGAGAGCTTTTACTGTCAACTTTCTATAGTGATCATGTTTACCTCTTCCGGCTAACTTGGACGGAGGGCATGTTTTCACCTCCGTTTCTCTGCCTGTCTGTGTGTTTGTTGGTCTTTGTAAACAAAGATATCTCACAAAGTTATGAACCAATGTTCACGAAATTTGATGGCCAAATAAAATATGCACCAAGGAAGAAGTGATTCAATTGGCCACTTGCGAGTTTCAGGCTATAAGGAAGTTGGAGCCCTAAACATCGATATTAAACAGAAATGCAATAATAATGTAGGTTTTTGATGGCAAAAGAGTAGCCTATGTTGAATTGGATTTTATGTATTTATAAATGAACTACAACCTTATTTTAGCTGGTAATTCTGCTCAATATCGATGTCTACAGCTCCAACTTCCTTATAGAACGAAACTCGCAAGTGGTCAATTTAGTAGCCGATCGGTACAAAGGAGTACAAAGGAAATCAAGCAACAACAGGTCTAGTGACCCTTCTAGGCTGCTTGTCCTCCAAAACACTGAGGATCAAGTGTCCAAACACTGGTTTAGAGTGGGTAAGGGAACATTGGAAAGGGAACTACTGCCCTGGAACTAATGTCCGTGGCAGGATTAGGAAGTTAGTAGGGGACAGATGGGTTAGTAACTGAGGGGGGGATAAAATAAAGTTATTCATTTACAAACGCAGTCAGTCACGGGTTTGATGCGAGATATTTGTCTAAGCGGAGTTTAAATGAATCAACGGTGCTGCAGTCTATAACGTCTCGGGGAAGCCCATTCCACAAGTTGACTACTCGATTGAAGAAGAAATTCTTAGATTCGTGTGAGTTAAAAGATTTACCAATAATTTTGCAACCGTTTCCCCGCGTGTAATTAGATTGGTCGATAGTGAAGTACTTACTACAGTTCATATTGTCGATGCCTTTGATGATTTTGATGATTTTGAACACTTGAATTAAGTCACCTCTTGATCTGCACTGGGTTAAAGGAAATAGATTTAATTCTCTAAGACGCTCTTCGTATGGTTTGTTCTTTAAGCTAGGTATCATTTTGGTAACTCTACGTTGAACTCGTTCTAGCTTGTTTATATCTTTTTGGTAATAAGGGCACCAGGATTGAACGCAGTATTCCAGAAGAGGGCGGACTAAGGAATTGTAAAGGGTTAGGATAACTTCTGTGGATTTATGCTCAAATGACCTGCCTATAAAGGCAATTATTTTGTTTGCCTTCTTAACAACTTCTGAACATTGTTGACTCGGTTTTAGGTTACTCGATATTGTTACTCCCAGATCAGTTTCTCTGTTTACATTCTTAAGCTGAGTGCCATTCATCGAATAGTTTGCTTTCTCATTTAGGTATCCGATATGTAGTACTTTACATTTATCCGCATTGAAACTCATTTGCCAAATTTGGGCCCAACATGACAATTTATCTAGATTGTGTTGCATATCGTCAACTTGTTCTTTTGAGAGTACGCTATTTGCAATTTTTGTATCGTCAGCAAATTTTGAGATTGTGCAGGTGAGACCCTCATCTATGTCGTTGATGTAAATTAGAAAGAGAATTGGTCCTAGTACCGATCCCTGGGGTACCCCGCTACTTACATTGGTCCATTTAGATGCCTTACCGTTTATGACTACTCTTTGCTTTCTGTCGCTGAGCCAATTTTCTATCCATTTCAACACACCGTAGAGCACATAGCCAGCGTAGGTGGAGGTATGTGCTCTCGGATCCCTCTAGTTCTGGAAATATTTCTAGAATCTTTTACACTTATATCGGAAATAAGACTTAAGATTAATTTAAGTGACAGATTCATAGTAAAAGTTACCTCATAAGCTGCCACACCAATGTAGAGATAAAAAATACACTCGTGTGATACCCTCTTTAGTAAGAACATATGTTAATAGAGATAAGTTTTGTGCCTGTGATTCATGGAGGCCCTTCCTAAGCTTAACCAAAATAAATACCATCATATGACTCGGATGATTTTTTTTTTTTTTTTTTTTTTGTCAGAGGGCCCATTGTAACTTATTTTATTTATTTATTTTTTTTGGGGGGAGGGGGGCATATTAAGCAATCTACCCAGGGTGTCAAACAAAAGCCAAGTCCATTATATTTAGTCTTAATTAGTGTATATGTCAAGATAAAATTAAGAGTTTATAGTACCAATTGTGTATTTGGAAGTTATTAAGTGGCCAACACAATGCTATTTCGTGTTAATTTTAATTTATTCCTTGTCATAATCATTTAAGTCTTCAAACAAAATTGCAGCAGTTTGGCACCCTGAAGCTACCTTTGTTTACTTGCAATTGTCTACATCATTTATTATTTTGTTTATGCAGATTTTTCTAAGTGTTCTTTGTCTATATTTTCAGTTGTCCTCCCCGCACGTTCCTGCCAGCACTATGCCGGATCTTCCTGGACGAGTGTGCTCCGGACAATGTGCTGGAGGTGACGGCTCGTGCCATAACCTATTACCTGGATGTGTCCGCTGAGTGCACCCGACGCATCACCACCGTAGAAGGCGCCATTAAGGCCATGTGTAACAGGCTCGTTGTGGCCGATGTTGTCTGCTCCAGGACAAGCAAAGATTTAGCTGAACAGTGTATTAAGGTACGGACTTTAAATGTATGTATGTATAATTATACAGTATGTAAATACTCAGGCACATACCCCATTGCTGGGGGTGGCCGACTCAAGACAGAGCCCAAACAGAAATAACATTCAAAGTTCCAATTCTTTGGGTCTGGGACCACTTTCGCGTTCCCTCACCCCTTACTCTGTCTTGTCTAGTAGGTGAGTTTTACAAGGGGAGGAGGATTCCTAGCCTCCCACTGCCAGAAGGAACAGTAGGACAGTAGAAGAGACAGACAGAAATGGCTTCGGTTGGGTAGAAGATTTCAAACCTCACTCTGGATAGGACCAGCCCTCACCTATAAATAATAAAATGGTAATACTGTAATGATCTCAGTCAACCTAGTCCAACTTACCCATACCTAGTCTAATTGATTCTAGTGACATACTGTAATCGCATGCAGCAAATGAATATTTTGAATAAGAACGATCATTTTGGCTGAACAGTGAGTGCATTAAGGAAGGGAGGAATTATAAAGTTATCAGTACACTATTTCCTCAAAGCTGTAGGTAAACTGTTGAACTTGCCTGCATAATAATCCTTATATTACTGAAAGGATGTCGTAATTGCCTTGCAGAATTGGAGACAGAAAAATTTCTGAGTTTAAAATGTCTGAAATAACTATCAGTTCAAAGATACCTTAGCTTCTGATAAACACTAGACTATTTATTAAGCTTATTATAGGCCACTCGTAGTCCAGGCCTTACAGGTTAACAAAAACACTGTATTTTATTAAGTTCAGGGAATACCATGTATTAGAGAAGTAAAACCATGCATAATGATGTTAAGCTCGGGAATGGCCTATTGTAGTTGATTAAGAGGAAAACAATATTTTTCTCCCTCCCCCCCAGGTTTTAGAATTAATCTGCACCCGCGAGGCCGGCGCGGTGTTTGAAGCTGGTGGACTGAACTGTGTGTTGACCTTCATCCGAGACAATGGCCACCTGGTACATAAAGACACACTACACTCAGCCATGCACCTGGTCTCTCGGCTCTGTGGCAAGATGGAGCCAGCCGATCCGGGACTGGCGCCTTGTGTTGAGTCGCTGTCTACACTACTCAGACACGAGGTAAGGTTTTCACATTATCACATGTGCGGAATTTCGTTGTGAGTATCCTAGGTTCGAGTCTTTGGAGTGCCTCATGTATTTGTTGATTTCATTAATTGAGTTTAGAAGTAAAGTTGGTTGGTGAACAAATATGAATACATATACTTGTGTGGAGGATAGTACAGGTATTGAGAATCTATTTACAATCAGGGTGTGAAACGAAAGCCGAGTCCATTATTTTTAGTCTTTATTCTTGTATATGTAAAGATAAATTTATAGTTCACAGCTCAAATTTGGTCTTTGGAAGTCCGAAGTGATAACAAATGGCCAAAACAATGTTATTTCATGTTCATCTTTTTGTATTCCTTCTCATATTCATTCAAGTCTTGAACAAAATTCATCCAGTTTGACACCTTGGAATACATCCCCCTAATGAGTTTGACACCTTACAATACATCCCCCTAATGATTGTATATACCGTATTGTTACCCTATATTCATTCAAGTCTTCAACAAAATTCCTCCAATTTGACACCCTGCAATCCATCCCCTTAATGAGTGTCTATATTGTCACCCAGGACCAACACGTGGCTGACGGAGCGCTGCGGTGTTTTGCATCACTGGCAGACAGGTTCACCAGACGGGCCCAGGACCCAGCACCCCTAGCACAGCACTGCCTTGTCACACACCTCCTAGCTCGCCTTGCTGGTAACTATATAGTCTTGGGATTTTGACATATTAAACTCATTACAATCTATAGCCTACTTTTATTATTATGTACGTATGTATGTATGTATATAGTCAGGCACAATGCCCCACTGCTGGGGGTGGCCAACTCAAGACAGAGCTTGAACAGAAACAACATTTAAAGTTCCAATTCTTAGGGTCCAAGAACACTTTTGTGGTCCCTCGCCCCTTTGTCAGTCTCGTCTAGTAGGTGAATTTTACAAGGGGAAGAGGATTCCTAGCCTCCCGCCATATTGGAACCAAATATTGATTGTATTGATCTGCTTGCAAGGAAATGTTTTATGTTGTGTGTATTCCTTACGTTTCTATCTATCTATCTATCTATCTATCTATCTATCTATCTATCTATCTATCCATCCATCCCCATCTCTCCCTCCACCAATAGGTAATTAATATTAATGTTTGTTCCAGGTGCAGCCCCCCAGGCGGCCCCGGGAGCAGCAGCGGCCGCCCCTGGTGCTCCCACCACAGCCACACCAGAAACTTCCAAACAAGCCGCATCAGTCTCCACAGTCATATCTCTATTATCTACATTATGTCGCGGCTCTCCTAGTATTACACATGTAAGTATATGGTTTACTTTATATATTTGTGTAATTTAATATTAACCTGTGGGACTCATTTCGCACAGTCTATTAAGAAAGTGCTCTTTAAATTAAATACAGGTATCCCTATATTACCAGTAAATTTGAAATACGTTATTACTGTATGTATATGCAGTATAAATTAATGCCATGGAATCTTATGTGGCCAGAGACTTACCTTTCAGTAATCCTGTTGGAGGTAACTCTTTTTATATTACCGTATCTACGGGGAATGGGATCGGATATTGTTTTAATTATGTTCCAACCACAGTTTTCTTTTGTATATCAAGTCAACAGTTATCTTTTACTATTTTATCAAGCACCTGGTTTGTTTCCAGAATCTATTTATTTACAATCTGCTTTGCTTCCAGAATCTATTAAGGTCAGAACTGCCGGACGCCATAGAGAAGGCCCTGCAGGGAGACGAGCGTTGTGTATTAGACACCATGCGCTTGGTGGACCTGCTTCTGGTGCTATTATTTGAGGGTAGGAAGGCGCTCCCAAAGTCTGGCATGAGCGCTGTAGCCAGTCGTCTGCCGGGCCTCAGACGCATGGACAGCCCGGGAGAGAAGACCCACCGCCAGCTGATAGACTGTATACGCAGCAAGGACACCGACGCACTCATCGACGCCATTGATAGCGGAGGCATCGAGGTCAACTTTATGGACGATGTGGGTCAGACGCTGCTCAACTGGGCCTCTGCGTTCGGTACCCAGGAGATGGTGGAGTTCCTGTGTGAGAGAGGAGCGGATGTTAATAAAGGTGAGCTACTTCTTTAACCCTTGGACTGCTAAAAAATGGACAAAATAAAAGATCAAAAGTTGAGGGAGGGAGGTAGGGGTAGGGGTATAATGGAGGGGAGGAGTGGAAACTGTGATATAGGGAGATACTACAGTACTACTTTCTATGTGTCATACAATTTTTGAGACATATTTCTTTCTCCCCCAGGCCAAAGATCGTCATCGCTGCACTACGCGGCGTGTTTTGGACGTCCCCAGATCGGCAAGGTACTGTTACGTCACGGTGCCAACCCAGACCTGCGGGACGAGGATGGTAAGACACCTCTAGACAAGGCCCGGGAGAGGAATGATGAGGGACACAGGGAGGTGGCTGCCATACTACAAAGTCCAGCAGAGTGGCTTGTTGTATCAGAAAATAAAGTGAGTTCAGTTATTAGTTATTGAGTAAATAGATAGATAGATGTTATTGATATGTTATTGGTGTTAAGAACGATGTTAAACAAAAATATCAACACAATACCAGACATTTGGAAGCATGGTATCATCATCACATTCCCCAAACCCAACAAAGACCCCACGCTACCCTCCTCGCACCGCCCCATCACACTCCTTTACTCCCCCTCCAAAGTCCCCCTCCAAAGTCATGGAACGCCTAGTATTACAACTAATTACACCTGACCTACCCCCTAGCTCCAACACAACATGGCTTTAGGCCACTGCACTCCACAAACACTCTTCTCACAGACCTTACACAAAGAGCTTTCGACAGCATCAATTCAGCTAGACCACCACACAGATCACTATTAGCCACACTCGACATTAGTAAAGCCTTCGATGCCATCCCCCGCCACAACCTAACAAACAAAATCTACAACACAAACATGCACAACAACACAAAACGGTGGCTGGCCAACTTCCTAGCAGGCAGATGTGCACACGTATCTTTTGCCGGTCAGTCATCTAAAATCAGAAACTTTCCAAACGGAGTCCCACAAGGATCTGTCCTATCGCCCGCACTCTTCAATCTGTACATGCACGATATAACTACACCCAATACGCCCCAAATAAACTTAGCCTCCTATGCAGATGACATAACACTCACATGCACACACCATGACCCAAAAAGAGCAACAGATCTCCTTCAACCCTATCTCAACACACTACATGGCTGGTTCACTACAAACAGACTTAATCTAGCCCCAGCCAAATCCACCGCAACCCTGCTCACAAGTTGGACAGGAGAACACGAATACATCCCTCAACTCACCATAAACAACACACCCCTAACACATACACACACACCCAAAATCCTAGGAGTAACATATGATACTCATATGACATTCAAACAGCACACCACAACCATTAAAAAGAAACTGACACCCAGACTTAACGCCCTCAGGTCACTTGCTCACACAAAATTTGGACACAACAAAGAAACTACCACCACAGTATATAAACAATACATAAGATCAGTGATGGAATACGCAAGCCCAGCTTGGGCTTCTAACCTAGCTGAAACACATCATAAGACCTTACAGACTATTCAAAACAAAGCCCTGAAGATCATTACAGGCTGCACAGCTACTGCACCCACAGATCACCTACATCAAGAAACCAAAATCCTCAAAGTCAAAGACCATCTGGACATGAGAGGCACTCAATTCCTGGCAGCAGCCTCCACGAACCAAGACCACCCACTAAACTACATGGCAACACACCCACAGACACCAAGAAATATCAAAACAACACCCAGCACACGGTATCACACACAATTATTGTCCTCTCTCCCTCCCTGCCCACCCCGAACCAACTTCCAGAAGCACATCCATACTCATATCTCTCACCGATCCATCCACTCACTCACAGACAACACGCAGCTGCATGCACGACTTCCCAAAATCCATCCTTCCGAATCCTTCCTTCCTCGCGAGGACAGAGTCCACCTGGCCAGGCTGAGATGCGGACACCATCCAGCTCTCCTGAGCTATCAGAAGAGACTGGATGACTCCGTTGTCGACGCCTGCCCGGGATGTAACACAGCACCCCATACCATTAAACACATCATAGAAGACTGCATTTCACACAACCACTTACGCCAACAACACAATCTACACTCAATGAGAGCTCTGTGGGAAAGCCCGATCGTGGCCATGGCCTTTCTCAGGGACTCGGGGCTGTTCGGCCAGGCAGCTTAGGGAACAACAACAACAACAACAACAAAAATATCAATATATTAAGGAACATTTTGTAGCGAGGTCGGTCCTTGAGATCTGTATCCCATTAAATGTTCTTTCCTCTCGCAAAAGCATTAGGTTATTCATAGTGCAGTTGGGTCCAGTACATGATGAGATTGATGTCCAGTATTAGATAAATGGATGTTAATCGTGGTCTTTTGCTATACAGTACCTTTAACTGTCTTGATGGTGTAATGGTTAGAGCGTGTAAGTTCTGTAAGTGGTATCCTGGGTTCTAATCCTAGGAGGAGCCCCCCCTCAGCCTATATTGTATCCAATGGCCAGCTGTTGGGTAAAGTTTTGGGTAAGAGTTAATTGAGTTCAGAATGTACTCTGGCGAAATGTTACGTGACACCAAGGTAATGCAATTCCTATACAGTTCAGTCTTTCTAATTTCTTATTATGGTAGTTCTCACCTTATAATTGTATTTCAGGAGAGCAAGAAAGCGCTGGATAGTGAAGCAACGGTAAGCTCCGAGGACACTGAATCAGGCGGCAGTGGCGGCGTCGGTAGCAGTGGTACCAGCGCTGGGGCCGGGGGTGTCAGTACCACCACCAGTAACAACATGAATACAACATCAACAGCAGCAGCAGCAGCAACAACAACAACAACAACGACAACAACAACAACAGAGCCTCGAGGTGACGTAGAAATGGCGCCGGTGTACCTGAGTCGTCTGTTACCCGTGTTCTGTCATACCTTCCAAGCCACCATGGTCCACACCGTCCGCAAGGCTTCACTCAGTATACTCAGGAAGATGGTTCACTACATACCAGCGCCTCTATTACACCAGGTAATATTATCATACTTTTAAAGGCCGATTCACACTAGTCATCACGGCACCATCACATCACGTTACGTCACCATTACGTCAACATTTCTTACATGTAATCGAATGGACCTGTTCACACCAAACGTCACGTCATCATCACGGACACAGCACGTATCCGATTCATCACATCACGGTTTCTCAGGAAGAATATTTTGATGTGACGTGATGGTGCTTTTTATGGGATAACCTTATGAGGCGCCATACCTGCTTGGCGGTTGATCACGGACTGGGTGATATCGTGATGAATGGTGTGAACACACGGCACTGTTGACGAAACGGCAACGTGACGCGATGTGATGGTGCCGTGATGACTAGTGTGAATCGGCCTTAACTGTGTACTATTAAGGGGGGACAGTTGATATTTCTGGACCTTTATAAACTGAATATATTCGCCTAATACCCAGAACAAAATTAAAAAGACGTCGCCGGTAGATAAGGGGTTAACCATCCCCTTAATTGTGTCGCCCCCTTAGGTGTGTGGTGGAGAGGAGACAACCATCAGCACCAGTACCAGCCCAGCACCCACCACCACCACTACCAGTAGCAGCAGTAGCGGCCTGGGATCTCAACTGGTCGAGGTTATGGCGCTAGTGTTAGGTACGCAATGTTGACTTTTGGTTTTAGTTATGATAATGATGGATATATTTATGATGGTAGCATAATCACAAACTGTTATATAATTGAATAACATAAATTAATGATGGTAGCATAAACACAAACTGATATAAGATTAAATATCTTAACCGATATAGAAAACCGTAACCCAAGTTACTGTTCTTTCCTCTCACTAAAACATTAGGCTTTCCATAATGCTATTGGGTCTGAGTACATGATTAGATTGATATCCAAAATTCGAAAATGGATATTAATCGTGATCGTGTACTCAACCTTTAACTTTGTTGGTGATATAATGGTTTAGATTCTTATGTTCTGGGTGTGGTGTCCCGAGTTTGAATCCCGGGAGGACCATATGCTTTCATTAGTTTATTCTAGTGCATTGGGGTTTGTAATGGAGGATTAATGTTAAGAAGGGGGTGTTCCTTAAATTATATTTGTGACATTAGGATGCGAGACTGAAATTGTACCTCGTATGGATCACTTTAAATATATATGTATGTGTGTGTACCGTTCCCAGGTAATGAAGAAGACGAGGATGGACACCTGGTGGCTCTACAGATGGTGGATGACCTGTTGGGTAAGGCTGCACCACTACTACTGGAACACTGTGCCAGGCTGGGGGTTATCAGTAAGGTGGCTACACTGGCTGGACCCACTGATCCACCCATAGAGGACTTTACTTCACAGATCAAGGGCAAGGACGACCAGGTGAGTTAACGTTGATATTACATTGATATTATAAGTTTGTTGTTTTCAAAGTTTAAATTTCGATAAATTTAAATGCATTTTTCCACATATAGATTTTGTTTAGTATGTTCCGATAATTTTACTTTTAAAGAGTTTGATATATTAATTTGAACAGTAACTTGAATTAGTTTTTAAGTTTTATATTTTAATTTACATTGGTTTACCATATTGTTCATCCTATTAGATGTATATACAATATATTATTTAGAGAAGAACAAAAGAAGCCATTATCCAAGAAACTGTGTGGTTGAAATATTTTTACAGAGTGAAAGGTTTCAAAGTCACGATTTTGCTGTGTGATTAATGGATTATGTACGCTTACAGCCCCAACAAGAAGGAGACGAACCCGGGCTAGAAGATGCCAAAGAAGTGGTAGCGGGCCGAGCGTACCACTGGCGAGACTGGTGTGTAGCGCGGGGGAGGGACTGTCTATACATCTGGAGTGACGCGGCGGCACTGGAGCTATCTAACGGCTCCAACGGTTGGTTCCGCTTTATCCTGGACGGTAAACTGGCCACCATGTACTCATCAGGCAGCCCGGAAGGAGGATCAGAAAGTACAGGTATTAATGCACAGAATGGACTACCCAATGTTGTTGTTGTTGTTGTTCCCCAAGCTGCCTGGCCGAACAGCCCCAAGGCCCCGAGCAAGGCCAAGGCCATAACTGAGCGCCCCCACAGAACCCTCCCCGCCGACCACAATAAAGCCTGGGTGACCGAAGCCACTCCATGGCGGGGAGCTTGAGGAGGGTGCAGAAACGCCCGGGAAACCAAAGCCCCACCCAGGGCCCTGTGCCCCTCAGCAATTATGAAGAGAAATTTGAGGGGCAAGGGAAAAATGTGACGCTTTGGCTTCCAATCTTGGTAGATTGGGAGGTCAATCCACGTTAGAGACGCCGTCACTTGAGATCTAGAAAATATATAAGTAAAAGGAACAGTCAGAGTAAGCTATGGGTATGGCAGAGATTGCTCAGTTCTCACTCTGATAGACCAGCCCATCACCACATGACTAGAACCCAATCCTCTCAGCATCAGCTAGGAAAGGCCCTAGAAAGCCGCCTTTGGCGGGGGGATAGCTCCCCTATTTCAACCCTTTTCGGGGTTGGGCACCCGCCAACTACCCAATGTTCACCTTTGTTGTTATTTATGTCAATATGTTTATGGGTAACTGTGTTGGTGGTGTAGTGGTTAGAGGATTTAAGTTCTGTATGTGAAGGAGGATCAGAAAGTACAGGTATTAATGCACAGAATGGACTTCCTAATGTTCACCTTTGTTGTAGTTGTTGTTCCCCAGGCTGTCTGACCGAACAGCCCCAAGGTCCTGAGCAAGGCCAAGGCCATAACCGAGCGCCCCCACAGGACTCTCCCAACTTTACCACCTTTGTTGTTATTTATAATAAAGATATTTATGGGTAACTGTGTTGGTGGTGTAATGGTTAGAGGATTTAAGTTCTGTATGTGTTATCCCAGATTTGAATCCCGGGAGGATCACATGCTCTCATCAATTTAATTTGGGGGTTTTTGGTGTTTGGTGTTGGGAGTGAATTTAATTAATAAATAAATAGGAATGAATGGAGAATGCTTGTGAATAGATGAATGATAATGCGGTCATTGGGAGAGGGGGTCAGGCGCCAGTTGGACTAGATAATAGTCCGTCAGGCGCCTGGCACAGTGAGCCGGTTCTGTTCCTCATACTAATTTGCGACATAGATACCAACACCAGACACAGTACGGTGTCGTCTTTTGCTGATGACACAAAATTAAGCAAGATAGTAAACACACAAGAGGACACGGGCCAACTGCAGGAAGACATGAATGTAGTGTTCCAGTGGACCAGGGAAAACAACATGCAATTCAATGAGGAAAAATTCCAATTAATACGGTACGGAGATAATAATGGTGTTAAAGAAATTACAAATTACTGAACAGAATCTAACCACATAATAGAACGGAAAGACAGTGTGAAAGACCTTGGGGTATTAATGTCTGAAAATATGGGTTTCAAAGTACATAACCAGGTCAAAGTGGCGGCTGCGAAACGTCTTAACGGGTTGGATTCTGCGTACTTTTAAAACACGCGGTGAATTGCCTATGATAACGCTCTTCAAATCTCTAGTGCTACCGCGGCTTGAATACTGTAGCGTATTAACATCCCCATACAAAGCAGGTGAAATAAATGACGTAGAGAGTGTACAAAGAAATTTCACTTCGCATATAAGTTCGATAAAACATCTACACTATTGGGAGCGTTTAAGAGCACTGAATCTGTACTCACTGGAACGTAGAAGAGAACGTTACCTAATAATATACACGTGGAAAATCGCAGAGGGTTTACTACCAAACCTACATACTCCGATAGTCATGAAATTCAGTGATAGGAGAGGCTGGGAATGCGAAATCCCCCGGATGAATAATAGGGGTGCTATGGGCTCTCTGCGAGAGGGCTGGTTATCACACAGAGGCCCACGTCTCTTCAACAAACTCCCACGGCGAGTAAGAGACATGAGGGACATCTCGTTAGACAACTTCAAGAGAGCCCTAGATGTCGAACTGCAAAAAGTGCCAGACGAGCCCATCCTCGCAAGGGAACGAGCTGTCACTTCAAACAGTCTACTGCACCAAATCACCACCCATAACGAGGGGCGTCGCGCTCCTTGGTGCCGCTAGAAGAGCGGCGAACACATCCAAAGGTATCCAAAGGTAAGGTATGAAGGGTCATGCTTGGATGGGAGGTGGGCGGTGGCACAAGCATTAATTTATTACATGTTAGCAACTCCATACTTCTGCTTGAAGTGGCCCTGTTTTCCAAGAATTTCAGCTTCTAAAATAATTCTTGCTATTTATCGCCAACCTTTGTGGGGCGAAATGTCTTAAAATCTCCAAACTAATAGAGCGAAACAAGGGAGGTCCGAAAAGACCCCCATCAGACCAAATAGGGCTTAGCGGACCACTCAGTGAGTACCGTTAACTCCTTCTGTACCGACGACGTCTTTGTGATTTTATGTCGAGTACCGGTACTTTTAGACAATTTTATTCAATTTAAAAAAGGCCTCCAATAATCAACAGGCTTTGAACTATCTGACTTAAATATTTTTTACTGCGACAGATCCTTCTCAAACTGCACAAAATTGTCTACAGTAAATATAGCTAGAATATAATTTAATAGACGTCGCCGGTACGGAAGTGGTTAAAAATGTATATACTATTAACCTACTGTAGCCATTTTTTCTGTATTGAATTTCCACAATTGTTAAATTTTTTGATAAATCTACCCAAACTGTCTTGCTTTCCCCCCTTGTTGTGGTGGGAACAGAGAACCGGAGTGAGTTCCTGGAGAAGTTGCAGCGAGCCAAGTCAGCCGTTCGTCCCGGAAGTCCCAGCCAACCTATACTGTCGTGTCCAGGACCGGCCAGGCTGGTTATTGGCAACTGGTCTCTACAGTGTAAGAAGGTACGTCTTGGAGGAACATTATGGACTTATTTCCTTTCATTACTTTTATATATATTCATTGATATGTTAGTCTATCTATTTTTTCTATCTATTTACTCAGGCCCAATCTCCACTTTTCCTATTTTTTTCTTTTCTTTTTCCCTATCTCCTACTACTACTCCCAGTACTACAATCAAAGATAATACTTGCATTGGCAACTGATCTCGACTGTATTAACCCTTTCACGCACAGGACGCGATGTGTGCCCTTTCTGGGATTCTTAAAAGCCTGTGTGACCATCAGCGGTGTTTAGAAACCTTTAGTTTAGTTACTTCAACCTCTGCAGTTGTCTTTGAGTGAGCTACTGTATGAGCAGAAAACGAATTTTGCATAGGGTTTTATGAGATAGAGATAACTCTATTTCTGAACGATAAACGGCAACCCCCGCGTCCACAGGATAGCGAGAGGGTTAAATAATACGGGGATGGAAGGGCTGTGGTGCAAACTTTTAAAGTATTTCTTTATTTGAATTTATCAATTTCTTTGGAATCATTCAATGTCTGGGTTGTCAAACCCATAAAATGAGACTTGAGTTAATATTTTGTTTTGTTCAGCATGCATTTCAGTTATATTGTCGAGCTTCATATATTTTCTTTATCTTTCCAGGAGGGTGAGCTACACATCCACAACTCCGACGGTCAGCAACAGGCCACCATACTGAGAGAAGACCTACCAGGGTTCATCTTCGAGAGTAATCGGAACACCAAACATTCCTTCACCGCCGAGACCACCTTAGGGCCCGAGTTCCATGCTGGTTGGACCGGACGCAGGGGCAAGAGGTTCAGATCCAAGGTTGAAGCCATGAAACAGAAGGTTCGTGGCACAAAGGTCTGAATGTCTACTTTGAATTGTTGGTTGATAGATTGTGGAACAGTAGATACGGAGTGACATGGGAATGGTAAATTATAAACAAACAAAAGACTGAATATAAACACCATATGAGGAGGGCCACTTTATTGACAACATTTCGCAGTGCTCCTCCTTAAAACTGTAAGAGTGGGCATAATTGCCCAAAATTACCTTAATTTCCTGCTCATTTTCATGCATAAGCAAAAGCCAGAGTGTAATACAATGATATATTCGTGGAAGTACGGTAATAGAGCTTTCAAATGACACCTGAACCATCTCTGTACGTCGTCTGGTTGTCTTGCAACGATCTTGCAAACGAAGAGTAAAATTGCTAAAAAATTATGCAATTTTTAGCGGTTTTCGCTATGTGTGACGGTGCAGATGTGCGAAGGAACTCTCTGTCACTCATCAGTATGAGCCCAGACTCCGGACGAGGCTCTACCGCGCTGCTTGCAACAGCTGGCCTCGTTCCCAGACCACATAATAGCCGGATAAACCTGCCCATCGGGTGACGGTCACCGCGGGGAAGTGGTTAAATGGTGTTTATATTCATTCTGTCAACTTTTCTAAGATAATTTAACAACTAAAGGACTCTTGTATAGATAGTAAAGTAAGAGGCATTTCTGCCATAGCTCTACATACAAAAAATATACAAACAATGTTAACCAATAGTTTTTATTATTATAATTAATGTGAACGGCAATAAATAAACTACCGTAGTTATAAAAAAGCTGCTTGTTATTAAATAAATATAGAAGTAATACAATTAGTTTAACCAGACCATTGAGTCACACAATGAGGCTCTTAACCCCTTCTTTACCGGCGACTTCTTTAATAATTTTTCCTGGCTACTATTAGACGATCTTTTAAGTTTAATAGGGGCCTCTAGCAATGAACAGGCTTCGAACTATCTCGCTTAACTCTTTGACTACCACAGATCCTTTATAAGCTGCACAAAATCGTCTAAATAAAGGTAGAATAAAATTGAAAAGACATCGCCGGTACAGAAGGGGTTAACGGGGAAGGGTTTATTGGTTGATTTATATATTTATTTATTATTATTTTTTTTTTAGTTTCCTCCATCAAGTATAAAAAACATCCCCAAGATCCCACTTATACTGTAGATAAACATGTACATTTTTCAGTAGAAAAATGTCCCGACCTTCAGTCGGTTCCTTCTAAATTACAGGCTATATCGCTCGCCAGGAAAAAATAGACATCTAAATGGCATGATAGGTCTCAAGATTGATAAAGAAATGGGGCAAAGAATAGCCAAACTAATGGGCTGTACATCTTAAAACTAATGGGGCTAAACATGAGGTAGAAAGGGGGCCAGAAGAAAAAAAACAACCAACAACTTAACGAGCTAGCCTATGTTTTGCTAAAGTAAACTAATGTGTTCACTATATTTCAGGTGAAGGGCCTGGCGCGCGACGTATATGAGAAATACTTCAAGGCGGCCCAGACCCAGCCCAGAGGTGTGGTGGCCAAGCTGGGGAATATTGTTGCACAGATCGAGAGAGCTTGTCAGAAACAGGTAAGACAAACACACTCCTTTTATATTAATTAATATAAGAGAATGGATAATAAGTCGTAGGCGTGTGCATAAACCTTTAACCGTCCTGGTGGTGTAATGGTTAGTGTTTAAAAATCTGTGTGTGATAACCCAGGTTCGAATCCCGGTGGATCACATAATTATATGCTTTCATTAATTTCATTGGAGGTGTTTGGTGTTGTGGTGAAATTAATAAAATATAGAATATCATATATTAATTTTAAACATAAACATGGTACAGTAGCTTATAAGTTCAAGTTAGACTAATTATTTAAAATACTGATCTGTGATAACGTTAGTGGAGTATTGCTGTGGAATGGTTGGTAGCGCGTCTGAATGCTGATTATAGGGTCTGCAGTTCAGTCCCACCCCATGTCATTGGTTGATGTTAAAGAGTTTGGGCAGCTCGATCTGGCGATTCGTGGCAAATGTCCAGTAAAGTCCTTGTAACAAGGGTACATCCTAGCCCTGTCAATCAAGGAAATGCACGGCATTAAAAACTGCATCTATTGAAATATTGGTTGAACATAAGAATTTGTTTTATGTATTTTGCTTATCAGTAGGAATTAATGGAGAATGCTAGTGAATAGACGAGTGAAAACGCGGTCGTTTGGGAGAGAGGGTCGGGCGCCAGTTGGACTAGATAATAGTCCGTCAGGCGCCTGGCCCGGGGAGCCGGTATATATGAAGGGTACGCCTGGATGCGTGGTGGGCGGGCACTGTGGTGTGCTCCGCTTCATGTCTGCCTGCTGAGACCGGAACTTCTCCGTTAGGTCAGGGGCCGGGGGAGTGCTGGAGTGCCCTTAGGATCCCTGGTCTCTGGGTCTTCTGGGCGACCTAGATATGTGTGAATTTGTGTTTTGGTTTTGTGTTTTTCGTTGTGTTGTGTTGTCCCTATTCGAGCTCTATCCAAGCGGCTCGCTTGGTGTAGTGACTAGCGTCTCGGACTTCCACCCAGAAGGCCCGGGTTCGCGCCCACGCTCGGCGCATTAAAGATTTTTCACAAGCACTGAGTCGTTACCATCCCTCATGAGCAAAGGGATGGGGTAGTAGTACAGGACCCCAATGAAATACGCCTAATCGGCCTTATTGAGCTATCCTTAGCTAGCTTAGCATGCGCTAGCTTTAAGAACTATTATTATTATTATCTCGAATCGGCCATCCCCAGTAAAAAAAAAAAAAAATACGTATGTACCTGAGTATATAGATCGATAGATAGATTGCACTAGTAATACCCAATCCCTCTCCAGATGAGCAACAAGGGAAGCAGTAGTGGAGAGTGGTGTGAGATCCTGCGTAGTGCGGTGGAGGACCTGGTCAATCTACTGCACGACGAGGGTACAGTGTCGGCCTACGAGCTACACTCCTCGGGTCTGGTCCAGGCTCTCCTTACCCTCCTCACCACACCGGACACACACCACATGTCCTCATCATCAACTTCATCACACCATCATCAGGACGATAACCGACAGTTATCCCATCGCCGCGCCGCCAAGATGATCAAACATCGTCGTAATGTCTTCAAGAGAAGCTTTATGGTGAGGAACTATAGTGTTTATATTTGTACAGTTATAGGGTGTTAAACCCGGTCAATTTTGTTTAAAACTGGAATAAGTATGAAAAAGAATACAAGAAAAATAACATGAAATTGTGTTGTTTTGGTAATTTTATCCTTCTAAAGACATAATAAAAACTGTAAACTTAAAATATTTACTTTGCATCTATCTATTGCCTGACGCCGTGATCCCCGAAGGGGTGGCCACGAACGAACCGCCCCCATGCACCTCTGTCCCCAGTCAGTCGACGCCCCTCCCCCCAACCAGCACCGCCTTCGTTCATGTAGTTCCTCACTCCATCCTTCCACCTCATATTCGGTCTACCTCTCCCCCTCTGTCCCTCCACCTCGCTCTCGTACACCCTCTTAGTCATTCTCTCGCTTTCCATACGTTCCATATGGCCGAACCATCTCAAGTTGTTCCTTTTCACACTTTCCAGCACATCTACCTCCACACCACACCTCCTTCTTACTTCCTCATTAGTCTGTCTATCCCTCCATGTAACTCCGCACGCACTCCTTAAGTAATTCATTTCCACTGCTCTCACTCTTGGTCTGAGTCTCTCAACCAACGTCCATGCTTCGCTTCCGTAAGTCAGTGTCGGGATTACCACACTGTCATGCAAGGACTTCTTCACTTCCATACTGACCACCCTATTTCTTGTTACTCTTCTTGTACTATTGTACTATTGTACAATTGTACTATTGTACTATTGTACTATTGCATGTACTATTTATTTATATTTTATCATTTTGTATTATTTCTTTTGCCTTTATATTGTGTCGTCCCTGTTTTGGTTTGTTTATTTTGCAAGTTTTACAATATAATTTATCTTCCCAGGACAAGGTGGAAGAAGAGAGCAGCATTATTGGAGTCAGCCCCGGAACACAGCTAGTAAGAAAGTTGGTGTCGGTGTTGGAGAGTTCCGAGAAGCTGCCGTTGTTTGTGTACGACGTCCCCGGTGCCGGCTCTGGTCTACAGGTCCTCAGCAGGAGACTACGCTTCAGACTGGAGAGAGCACCCGGGGAGAGCTCTCTTATTGACAGAAATGGTCGCACACTCAAGGTAACGCTCTTTTATACTGTCTTGATAGCGTAATGCATAATGCGCGGAATTTCGATGCGAGTATCCTGGGTTCGAGTCCTTGGAGTGCCACATGTATTTGTTGATTTCATTAATTGAGTTTAGATGTGAAGTTGGTTGGTGTAAAAAACATATTAATACTGTAGCAATACAAAGCCTATTTAGAATCAATCTTGGAATCCCAAATATATTAATGTTTTATATTTGGGCTTACCGTAACCCCTTCTATTTTATTTTATTTCATCTACATTTAGAAAATTTTATGAAGCTTGGGGAGGATATATGCTAGCTAAAAGGATTAATTGAGATAGTCTGTAGCCGTGTAGTCTGATTGCAGTGTAGTATTTATATTTATCCAAAACAACATTGAGAAGTATTGAGACCCCAAGAATTTTGTTTTATTTCAAAAGCATCAAAGTTTTTGTAATAGTGTATTTGATTAGTTGTTTTGTAGTGTATTTGATTAGTTGTTTTGTAGTGGATTTGATTAGTTGTTTTGTCTTTGTATTGTCTTTGTCCGAATTTTGGTTTGTATAGTTTGCAAGTTTTACATTTTAATTAATAACATAAATATCTTTCTATTAGATGGAGCCCCTAGCGACGGTGGAACAACTGGAGCGGTATCTCCTGAAGATGGTGGCCAAGCAGTGGTACGACTTTGACCGATCATCGTTTGTCTTTGTCCGCAAGTTGAAGGAAGGACAGCGACTGGTGTTTAAAAACGTCCGGGAGTTTGATGAGAACGGCATCATCTACTGGATAGGGACCAATGCAAAGTAAGATCATACAGGTCTCACATAAACAGTTGGGTCTGAGTACATGATTAGATTGATATCCCGTATTTGATAAATGTATATTTATCGTAGTCATGTACTGTACTTAACTGTCTTGGTGGTGTAATGGTTAGTGTTTTAAATCTGAATGTGGTATCCCAGGTTTGAATCCCAGGAGGATCCCATGCTTTCATTAATTTAATTGGGAGGTGTTTGGTGTTGGGAGTGAAATTAATAAATTAGATAATCAAGGGAGTGACGGTGTTAAAAACTGCATCAGTAATAATTTTCCAGAAATGCATTTGATTGGGTTGTGATAAGTTTATATATTTTGACAGTGTCTATTTGACAGTTAGTAATTTTGATTTCTTTTGTTCATGAAATTGTGGCACTGTATAAGGAGATAATTTTAATCTTATTTTGTTTGTGAACTTCCAGAACTGCATATGAGTGGGTGAACCCTGCCTCCGTGGGCCTGGTGGTGGTAACATCTAGCGAGGGTCGTAACTTACCATACGGCCGACTGGAGGACATCTTAAGTCGGGACACCTCGGCTCTCAACTGCCACACTAACGATGACAAGCGGGCCTGGTTTGCAATTGACCTGGGTGTGTGGTTCCTGCCCTCAGCCTACACTCTCAGACATGCCCGCGGTTATGGCAGGTCCGCTCTCAGGAACTGGCTCTTCCAGGTATGTCTAAATGAGAGTTGTTTTATGTATAGGTCTCCCTGGCGTTCTCGAAAACCCGATCTTAAATAGAAGAATTGTACAGTATAGCGAATCCTAAAATGAATGGGGTAAATGGGGATGCGTTCTCGGACCAGCCAAAACCCCAAAACACACACCTAAAAACCTATAATAATATCGTAAATCGGATAATGAGGGCGACCTGTAACATTGTAGGGGGTATTGACATGTGGAAAGGATGGATGAGAATAATTAGGTTAAGAAAAGCAAGTCTATGAATGTGGAGGGAGCCGCAACCAAGAAAGACGTGGGATCAGGTGGTACAAACCAATCTCGCAGCCAAAGAACTGACTAAAAGGTATGCCAAAGATCTGGCTGCATTTGATAGTAAAGTTAACTCTCAAAAGTCTTGTCGAATCCTCACTATTGTGTCTAGGTGTTATAATATTTAAACCTGGGTTCAAATCCCCGGAGGATCATTTGCTTTCTGTCTTGATAGCGTAATGCATAAGTGCGCGGAATTTCGATGTGAGTATCCTAGGTTCGAGTCCTTGGAGTGCCACATGTATTTGTTGATTTCATTAATTGAGTTTAGAGGTGAAGTTGGTTGGTGGAAAAAACATAATAATTAATATCATTGGGAGTTATTGGTGTTAACCCGTGGAGCCCCGGCTAGTTTTGTAATGTTTGTTCACCAGAACCCGGCCGGTTTCAAATTTTTTTTTTTATTCCAGAAACAATAGCGAATGGGTTAGGAATGAAGGAAAAACCACGAAAAACCGCTCAAAAAGCTTAAAGAATGGTCCTACAGAGCCCCCGAAAACGTATTTTACAAGAGTAAAAAATTGAAGGCAATTACCCCAAAAAACCAGGTTATTGCGCGCTCACGCGCACGCACGTGGACTTTGAGAGTTTTCAACCATCGGCACGGTTGCGTGGGATACGTACACAGTTCCCATACAAATCTGAGCCCTCTTGAGTGGCTACACCTGAGGTTCGGTCGGCGCAATTAGGGTGACGCGTCAGACGCGTCGCTGGGGCTGTGCGTTACATACATCGCCGACGCGTTAGACGCGTCGCTGGGGCTGTACGGGTTAAGAACTATATTAGTTACTATATAATAAAGCTAGTGTACTGATAGTGTTAATGTTGTTACAGGTATCAAAGGATGGAGTAACATGGACGACCCTGTACACCCACATAGATGACTGTTCACTTAACGAGCCCGGCAGTACCCACACCTGGACCCTACAGCCGGCTCATGATGAAAAGGTGAGTTATGTTAACAAATAGAATATATGAAATTCCAGAACTTAATTGAAATGCAAATTCTAACTGTCTTCGTGGCGCAATGCATAAGTGTGTTGATTTTCGGTGTGAGTGTCCTGGGTTCGAATCCCCGGACTGCCACACGTGTTTGTTAATTTCATTAATCGAGTTTAGGAGTAAAGTTGGTTGGTGGAGAGAACATAATAATTAGGAACACCAATATTTTCATATTTTTTCCTTTACTTGTAAAATTATCATGTAAAACTTGCAAAATATACAAATCAAAACAGTATATACATACATATATACATACATACATACATACATACATACATACATACATACATACATATATATTATACAGTAAGCAAGTTATGGTTAAGTAGGGATTTAAGAAGAGAATGCATTGTGTTTACCCTAATGTTGATATTTTGTTGGACAGAGTGGTTGGCGTCACGTGCGTATCCAACAGACCGGTAAGAACGCCTCCGGTCAGACCCACTACCTGTCACTGTCTGGGCTGGAGGTGTATGGTGCTGTCACGGGGGTTTGTGAAGACCTTGGCAGAGCTGCTAAGGAGGCCGAGGCTAACCTCCGGAGACAGAGGAGGCTTGTTAAGTCACAGGTGAGACGTTTTGGAGGAGGGATAGAACACAATTACTCTGTTAATCAAAAGTTATAATGTTAATGTATGAGTGAAAGAGAACAAGGTCATTACTTAGACCACAAAGATAGAAGGACTAGTGTTTGCTATAGTCGGTTTAATTTCTACTGATGGTAAATTGAATCTCTCTTCTACTGATTTATTGATACTTAATAACAAATGTGGTACTACAATATATGTCTATGGTGTCTCTACAACATATTAAGACCAAGTTTATATAATTAATACCATATTTCACTACAAAATCTTCAAAACAACCGAGATATCTTGATGGGAACTTTAAAATCTACCATCGGTTGAGAAGAAACAGAGTATAGTTTATGCTCATTGTCTGGTCTTTATCATTAGAAGATGTTCAATTATTCCTGACCATGACTGTTCTAGTATTTGATAAGTAGGATAGTAGGTTGGTAAACAGATCTGGTTGGATGGAAACCAGAGATGTGGAGAGGATGGATAATATAACTAGGTGAAGAAAAGCAAGTCTGTGAACATGGAGGGAACTACACCGAGGGATAGACCTAGAAAGAAGTGGGATTATGTTAGGTTTAATTGCAAGTTAATTGGTGGGTTGGTGATTATATGAATATAATCTTATCTCCAGTGAAGCATCTCAGAAGGGGCTGCCTGGAATATAACTATTTGGACATAAAAGTAAAACCGCACTCCGTGTGGACCACTCGTTTCTTTAAGTTTAGGTGCTTATGTTCTGGGTGTGGTGTCCCGAGTTGGAATCCCGGGAGGACCATATGCTTTCATTAGTTTATTCAAGTACATTGGGGTTTTGTAATTGATGATTAATGTTAAGAACAGGGTGTTACTTATTATGTATTGTTGTTGTTGTAGCCCCAAGATGCCCTTTATGGGAACCCCTCAGCATCCAGGTAGTCCCTGGTGCCGGGTGTGTTAAGATATGTTTGTGAGAGGGCAGCGGTGGAGGAGGAAGTCATTGGTCCATGGGCTCGTAGCTTTGGGCCAACATTTCCTCCATCCGCAGCCCTCCCAGCAGGTGGATTTATTTGGTGTGTTGTTCCCCTTTTTAGTCGCCTTTTATGACACGCAGGAGGATACGGGAGGTATATTCTCTCTATATTTGTTATGTATATTGGTTTAGTATAGTGTGTCTTACATGTTGCCAACCTTGGCAGATGGTGAAGAACATGGTGGTGGGAGCCCGAGTGGTGCGTGGACTAGACTGGAAGTGGAGAGACCAAGACGGTAACCCACCCAGCGAGGGAACCATCACAGGAGAACTACATAATGGTAACTACATACAGTATATATAACTAACATGTCCCTTTGTTCTACTAATGCCACTCTAGCCTTCCAAGGGATTTTTCCCAGTAGGTTGTTGACAAATAGTTGTATTATTATTATTTATATCTATTAATGGCAAATTTTCATAGTTAACCCCTTCTGTACCGGCGACGTCATTTTCACTTTATTTTGGCTACTATTAGACAATTTTATTCAGTTTAAAAAGGGCCTCCAGCAAAGAACAGGCTTTGAACTGTCTCACTTAACCATTTTTACTACCACAAATCCCTCTTAAACTGCACAAAATGGTCTGAATATAGCTAGAGTAAAATTAAAAAGACATCGTAAGTAAAGATGAATATAGCTAGAATTAATTTTAAAGGACGTCTCCGGTAAAGAAGGGGTTAATAAGTGACAAGGATAATTTACATGATGGTTTGTGTTTGTTATGATCAGGTTGGATAGATGTGACGTGGGACCATGGTGCGTCCAACAGTTACCGTATGGGAGCGGAGGGCAAGTATGACCTTAAGTTGGCTCCCGGGTATGATCCAGACGCTCCCATACCTACTACTACCACCTCCTCCACCGGTACCACCATCAACACACAAGCCTCTACCATCACATCCTCCATCACCACACCAACACCAGTCACCACCATCACTACAGCACTTAAGTCATCTAAAGTGAGTTACTGTGTTGCTGTGTTATATGAAAAAAAGTAGATTTTAGGATCAATATTTGTATGTATTATTTTATAACCCCTTGAGGTTACGCAGAGGAAAAAGAATACTTCCTTGTAATTCTTGCGTGGCATAACAGACAACTAACTTAACTAAGAGGGGGCCAGTAGATAGGACTGGTTTACCTTGGTAGGCATAAGAAGAAAGAAAGAGGAAATACCCTTAAAAATTGGTTGTTGCCGTGTAGGCACACTCTTGTCAAACAGTGGATAGGCATTGTCCATAACTTGGCTTTGGGGTGAGGATATATGCCACTTAAAAACTAATTTGTGTTAAAACCCTGATTGTACTTCTGGTCTGCTAGTGGTGAGAGTCCTGGATCCCATCAGTGTTCTACTGTTTTTATGTGATGGGTCTGACATTAAGATGTAAAATATGTGGTTTAGAGAGGTACAGTAGGGTCTCACATAAAACGAGTTTATGGTCGATAAACGAGGGCGTTTTATGCGATTTCGTTTTATGTGAACACAGCATTTTGGTGGCGCAATATCGTCAATGTTCACTGTAAGCGAAAATTTTCGTACAAAGCGAACGATATTTCGTACAAAGCGAACTACTGTATATTTCGTACAAAGCGAACGACATTTCATACAAAGCGACGATATTTCGTACAAAGCGAACGACATTTCATACAAAGCGACGATATTTCGTACAAAGCGAATTTTAGGTCGGTCGTTTTAATCGACTCGTTTTATGCGAACACGTTTTATGCGGGACCCTACTGTAGTTGTTAATGTTGTTCTTGTGTGTTTGTAGGTTGTGAGCAGTGATGTGAGTCAAGGTGGCAGTGTGTTAACCAGTCGGAAGTGTAGCTCCACCCCGTCCCTCCCCCAAGCCACCACTGACACTCACAAACACTCCGTGGCTGCTTCAGATCAAGCTGCATCAGACGACAACCTCGCCGCTAAAGTAAGTACTTCTACGGTACTCTTATACCATATTTTATTGCATCCCATATTCATAACTAACTGTGACAGAAATACTAGCCACTTTTAGTAATTCATATTATCACCAACCCACCAATTAACTTACAAATAATCCTAGTAAATATAATCAATGAAACTAATGAATAACTAAATTATTCAAATCAAGCAACTTCTGACATCAGACTTACTGAAAAAGTAAGAATGAAAAAAGACATCACCTCACATATATTAGTCTACCCAGTACCCCTATACATTCACACAATGTTCATCCATCCTGAACACTTGATTTCTGCATCAACATCCTTGTTGCAATGCCTCATGTTATTGTATGTTAATGTCTCCCCTACAGGCAGCGGAGACTGTTGCAGAGAATGTTTTGAGTGTAGCAAGTGCCGAGGCCCTGCTGAGTGTTGAAGGCAGCAGTAGCGGTGGTAGCAGTGGTCTGGGTGGTGGTCGTGATAAAGGGTCAGAGTTGGCCACCTTAGTCCAGTCACTCAGTCTCAACGAACGGGACCTCACCTCAGACTTCTCCGACGCTATGTCCTCCCTGGAGTCTGTGCTCAATACCTCCGAGATCAAATCTGGTACGGGTGACATTGGTGACGCACTCACAGTCATAGAGGTGGGGCTACCCCCTGACTCCAAGCCTGGGTCGCAGGTCGGGAATTGTCCCTCGGTGACCGTCAACGAGGAGAAATTCGGGGATATTAGCGGGATCGGGGGTGTGAGCGGTCGTAAGAGGTGCGGGGGAGTGGTGTCTGGGGAGGGTAAGAGAGACTGTAGCGGTCGTGCCACCATGTCGTCACAACCCATGAGTGTTAGTGTACCCAATCTAACCAGCAGTGCAGACTCTGAACCCCTGACCCACAGCCTCCTGGAGACCTTCGCACAGGTTGCCAGGCGTCGTGGGGGCTCCACCACTGGGCCCCCCAATTCTGGGGTGTGCGGTGCCCCACACCACGCCCCCAACGTACCCTCTAATGTCAGTAACGTGAGGACAGGTTTAGGCCAGCTGATAGGAGGACCACCACCCAGCCTGACCCACCCGGTGTTCTCCCCATCCACACACTCCATGTCCAGTCTGGTCCGTCTGGCACTATCATCACACTTCCACCTACCAGGTCAGACCACTCACACTGACGACGACATCGCCACCCAGCAGTTGTTAAACAACCTCGCTAGGGGCTCTTCATATTACAGAGACTGGAGTAAACCTTTTCCCAGGGGTACTGTATCATTTTATTTACTTTTTTGGAACGTACGGTACCATACAAGTTAATATGGTACCTTTTTATAACATGTAGCATGATAATTGATATGTTACATAACACCTTTTTAAGACATAGCCTTTAAGATATTATGATAGAGTAACGGTCATGGATACCTGAACATTTCTTTGCAACATGAACAAGACCGTGACCTTTTACTACTCAACTTCAAAATTACAGTACCCAGAATTGCACAAGTTTTTCAAAATTGATTCTCTAAATATTGTGCAACTATAATTGGCCTTAAATTGACCTAAGCTTAACTTAATGAACTTAATGAACTGGAGAGTGTTAAATAGAGTGCGTTGGCTTTTCCACGCACTATTAAATGGAGTGCGTTGGCTTTACCACGCACTCTTAAATGGAGTGCGTTGGCTTTACCACGCACTCTTCCGGTCTCTGTTTGTAAAGGGTTCCTAAACTCCACTGCTGAACACTCCACCACACTCCCACCTTCTCTCTCGCATCAGTTTACCCACACAGAACCGGTGACGTCCTTTCCATCATATTTCAAGCCCTCTTATACAATTTGATCAAGCTTAGGAAGGATCTGTCGTAGCTCAAAAGGATCAAATGAGATAGTCTGTAGCCCTTTAATGGGTAGACGTCCTTCCTAAGCTGAGTAAAAGCGTCTAATAGTGGCCAGAATCTAATGAGAAGGACGTCACCTGCACAGTACGGGTTAACACTTTTTCTCAAATGATTACTTTTTTTCCCTTTTGCCACAAGATCGTTTTTATTCACCTTATGAATGCCATCTCGAAGTTAGGATTAATACCCTGTCTCTATTAATCTGCATCCATGTGAGATCCTTCTTAAGTTGCATAAAATCATGTTGAGGTAGTTAGAAATAAAGTATAATATAATTTGATTATTAAGGTTATTATACCTGTCATCAACTTAAGAGTTTCCTGTTAGTCAAGTCCAAATAACTCGACCAAGCCATTTTATTTGATTCATAATATAGTAACATCAGTCTTGCATTTCTATTTGTTTTTTTGTTCACAATATAGAAAATAAAAAATAAAAATAGGAAAAGTGGGGATTGGGCCTGAGCATATAGATAGATAGATAGATAGACTATAAAAACATAATTCTTGCAGTTCTATATTTGTTTTGTATATTTTATTCTTCCACTACAGTGGCCATAAAATATTTTTAAATATTTTTATTAATTTCACTCCAACACCAAACACCTCCCAATGAAATTAATGAGCCGTTTATGGTCTATTATGCTGCAGGAACAAGTAAATTATCTGTCTGGAATTATAAACAATACAATATACCGTAGATGATCTTGGTTAAGTTACTTGGATTTGATTAGCTTTAAATGCATTTTCAATAACTCTTGGTTCTTTCTGGTGAGAGCTTTTTTCTGTGGTGCATCGAGGTACTGAAGCTACTTATTCATTACCCTTCGGAGTACCAAACAGGTGGCTTCAGTACCGAGTTCTCAGTTCTGGAATGATAGGGTCTTCCGGTAGCTTCCTGGTACCGCGGGCTGGGGTGAAGTGTCTTAAAGTCCATTTGTTTCCAGCTGATGGTGAACTGAATCCCTTTGCAGCAAATTTCCAGATACCAGTACCTAGTAATAATGTAAAACTTGCAAAATAAACAAACCAAAACAGGGACGAGACAATATAAAGGCAAAATTGTTATGTGGAAATAATTACTACTATACAGTACTGTACTGTACTGTATATCAAAGTCATATTGCTACAACATTTTCATAATTAGCAACAAATTTTGATACAATATCTTCGTAATAACTGAGAAATTAAGATTATATCAAAGTTATATTAAGTTTTCATAATTAGCAACAAATTTTGATACAATATCTTAGCAATAACCGAGTAAAATTCCTTTATTTTGGCCCTGTCACTCTTTGAACTCTGGGGGAGGCACTCATCACAGGCAGTTTTGCCTTTTGTCTCCCTCATCAAAAAAAATAAAAAAATAAATAAATAAAAAAATGAATAAATAAAAAAATAAATAAATAAATAAATAAATAAATAACACAAAAATAATAATAATAATCAAGATGAGGACATGACAATTTACCGTCAGCTCAAATAAAACCGACCATAGTACCCAGTGTCGGTAAATGATTATGTAAAACTTTCAAAATATCAGATACGGACGACTGGTTACCCGACGCTACACCTGGGCTTGCGGTACCTGGCTAGACACTCAAACACAAGCCCCTGTTATACTCTTCACTTCTTAGTTTGACATATCCCCGTTGACATATTAACCTTTTGACTCCAACATGGCAACTCGATAAAACTCTCAATAGCCTGAAATAAGAAAAAATCTATATATTTAAATGTAAAACTTGCAAAACAAACAAAGCGAAACAGGAACAGCACAATATAAATCATAACGTAAAACTTGCAAAATAAACAAACCAAAACGAGGACAAGACGATATAAAGGCAAAAGAACTAATAAAAATCGCTGTGGAAATAACGCCTTAGCAAATTGTATGTACAGTATGTACTGTACACTATATACTCAAGCACATACCCCCTATTGCTGGAGGTGGCCGACACAAAACAGAGCCCAACAGAAACATTTAAAGTTCCTATTCTCAGGTTCCGGGACCACTTTTGCGTTCCCTCGCCCGTTTCTCTGTCTCGTCGAGTAGGAGAATTATACAAAAAGAACTTGTCAAAATAGCCGTGTTTGGGTCGAAAGAGTTGATATGATACAAGCCGCTCATCATAACAATTCTGTGATGTGTATTGCATCTTTTACCCTTTATTAATGTTCCCCCTAGAGTCCACCCCTTCTCCTTCTTCTTACTGCCATGGTCCTGTGTTTGGTTGAGGTCTAACAAAGGGTTCTTGTTCATCAACTTGCTGTGTCAAATGTCAACACAATTATTTAGCATCCTTATAGTTGCTAGTGCGAAAAGTCTTTGATCTTTTTATGGTCAATGTTTTTCTTTTCAATTGTTATTTTGGTGAAGGTTATCCATGTGTGATAGATTAGGTTATTACTGTTATTCATTTACTTAGCTATCGTACCATCATTTTTATTACTCAAACTTATAATTGGGCTATGATTGAACTTGTGGTAATTAAGAGATTAATTATAAAATATATAATTATATTTGTTATTATGACTACCATGGATAACTAAGTTCACCTATTGTTACTAGACAGACACAGCAGGTAGGTCTCTAAATAATAATAATGACAATAATCATACTTGACCCTCGGAGGATCCATGACGCACTTCTGTTTTCTGGCTATTATTAGACTATTTTATGCAGATTAGGAAGTGTACTGTATGTGGAAGCCAGAGGGATGCTTGAGATAGTCTTTACCCTTCTAACTCTCACCGATTCTTCCTAAGCTGTATAAAATCGTCTAGTGATAGTCAGAATATACGGGTAAAGCGCGTTGTATCCTCCCGGGGTTAATAATAGCGCGGTACCCAAATTATCGGTGCTGGGGCCCTAGAGTTAAGTGATGATGCTCAGATATTTTGTGTTGCACGCGTTACGGGTACAGTCGGGGAGGGAGCAAGGTCACACCAGAAATACAGTTTGGCATATATTATAATTAAAATTAAAATGTAAAACTTGCAAACTAAGCAAACCAAAACTGGGACGATACAAGATATAGGTAAAATAACTTATAAAAATCGCTATGTGGAAATAACGCTTAATAAAATATTTTTTTTTAATAAAAGAACAAAATCCACCACATAGGGTGTACATCACTAAATGAGCAAGTTTATCTATTTCCCAAGCAAACTAATCGCACATATAACAACGCACTATCGTCACGTTCAAGTGGGCAGTTTTCCCTTCAGCTACCAACAGTATTTGTGACCTTGGCCGTTCGTTGACTGGGAACCTGCGGTGTTGTGTGCATGTTGAGACTGCCTGGCGGTCTGAGTCCAGCTTGGTGGTGTTCTGGTAGGGTGTGGGTGGTGACTCTTACCTCGGTTATGGTCCGGCCCAAGGATTTATCTGGGCTCCTTAAACCCCTTCACCACCAATACAACATTTTCATCATATTCTAGTTACTATTAGACGATTTTTGTTTGGTTTATAATTACCTGTACCACTCAATTGGGTAAATACGATCTCGATAAACCCTCTTTCTATCATAGGTCCTTCTTAAACTGCATAGAATCATCTAATATTAGCCAGAATCAAAGGTAAAACGGCGTCATTGTGTTGAAAGGGTTAAGGGCCCTTGATCTAATGGTGGCCCTTGTGTTAGTTAAAGGGCCTATGGTTTAATTAGGCTTCCTCATGACTTAGTGCGTGTTGTCATGTCTAAATGGGTGGGTCGTACGTCTGTCGGAAACCTTACTTGAAATTGATTGCTCGTTTCTCAAATTATTGTCTCTTGGATGTCCTTTTTACAAATTCTTGGTGCTCTTACTTCATATAATTGGTGCATTTACTCTACATTGATGCCCCTTTTCTCAAAATTTGAAGTGCGCTTGTGGTTTCTTATACAATTGGATAATGTTATCTTAAATCCTGAGTGCATTTACCATCTCAAATTATTATTATTATTTTTTTTTATAGGGCCTATGTCTTAAGTAGAGATTTTTTTTTATTGTATGAATGGGCTGATCAGATCTTAGGACCGTCTTTTCAATTTAGCAGTGGTTATGTTAAAGTGGGGGTGTTAAGTACTGTATTAGAAAAAGGTCATATATCTTATATGGGACTCTTGTTCAAGTGTTCCCTCTCAAAAAATGAAGCCTTCAGATATTAATAAGAGCTTTTTTTATATCTAGAAGTAGGGTCTTCTAAAATTGATAATGTACTTACCTTATCTAAATGGGACCTATAAATATGGATGGGATCTTTGTACAGTATCTAAATGGAGATATTCATATATTACTTCTACATATTATCTATTAGGACCTATACTCGGTGGTCTGGTTAAACTAATCGTTAACAAAAAAATAAAAAAATAGGACCTATATTCAGCTTGAGCAATGAAAACTTGAAAATTGAAAAAAAAAAAAAAAAAAAAAAAAATCTGTAATTTGTAGTCCTCTCACCACTCCCACCCACCAGACCGTTTGCTTGTGTTGATCTGTACTCTGATTTCGTGCTCTATTATAAATATTATTTTTCATCATGGCCGGATTTGGGAGTGGGGAGGTGCATAGGAGAGTGGCACAGCAGGAACAATTGTCGGCCAGAGTGGACAGAAGGGTGCTGTGCTGGTATGGACATGTTTAGCGAATGGGAGATGAAAGGCTTACAAAGAGATTTGAGTCAGATACAAATGGAGGTAGAGGGATAGGAAGACCTCCGTTAAGATGGAGAGATTGTGTAGTACAAGCGTTGGAAGATAGAGAGATAACTGTAGATCAGGCAAGAGAAGTGGTAATAAATAGGAATGAATGGAGAATGCTTGTGAATAGAGAGAAATAGCGTGGTCGTTGGGAGAGGGGCTCAGGCGCCAGTTGGACTAGATAATAGTCCGTCAGGCGCCTGGCCCGGAGATCCGGTATATATGAAGGATCATGCCTGGATGTGAGGTGGGCGGGCATTGTGATGTGCTCCGCTGCGTGTCTGCCTGTTGAGACCGGAACCTCTCTGGGAAGTCTGGGGCCGGAGGAGTGCTGGAGGCCCTTAGTGATCCTTGGTCTCTATGTCTTCTGGACGATCTAGATGTATGTGAGGGTTTATTTTTATTTTTTTATGTTGTGTTGCTCTGAAAACTTTCCTTCCTTCACATACTCTACAATTATAATCAATAAAAAAACAAAACAATAAACACTCCTTATCACTAGCAATTTAGAAAAGTGAATGAAAATTAACGGTCACCACCATTGGCCGTGATATATTAATATTTTGTGTCATGCCCCAGCGAGGGTTCGAACCCAGGCCAGTAGTGCAGCACTCCAGCACCTAACCAACTAGACCACCGTACAAGTTAACACAGCCGTCAATACAGTTACGGTTCATGGATTTTGGATCTGCAATTTTTAGAGCAAAATTTTAGGTAATTAGAGTGGCATCATCAGCTAGATTGACACTAGATTATTTTAGATAGTAAAAACTTTATTTTGCAAGTTGGCAATTGTACAATTTTAAGTGGTATGGTTGTTTTTGAGAATGGATGAATACATAACAAAAAAAAATTATGGTTTTGGTTGGGAGAGGGTTAACCCATTCAGTGCGGGAGATGTTTTGTAGTAGTAGTTGGTCGTTCCCTAGGCTGCCTGGCCAAACAGCCCCGTCAGGTCTTTTGTCTCAGTCTCAGGATGCTGAGGCCAAATTCAGAGAGTGGAGAGAGGCATGGCGAGTAAGGGTTTAAGAGTCAATATTAACAAAACCAAGGTTATGCATTGTAGTTTGAGACGAGGCAATGTGGAAAAGAGCGGTGCATACCCATGTGCAGTGTGTGGAAAGGGAGTGGGCGTTAACTCAATTCAATGTAGCATCTGTCGATGTTGGGTACACCATGGGAGTAATCGCTGTAGTAGAATAAAGGGGCCCCTGCCGAAGGATAAGTCAGAAATAGAGAAATTTGAGTGCGTAGTGTGCAAAGGCGAGCTTGTGTTAAGTGATGATCCTGTGGCTGTGAATTTTGGAAATGAGTCTTTGGAGCTGGTGAACAAGTTTTGTTACCTAGGAGATACCATCTCTGCCGGTGGTGGGGCCGAGGCTGCCACTGTTGCTAGAATTAGGTGTGGCTGGGGGAAGTTCAGAGAATTGATGCCAATCCTGACCATGAAAAGAATGCCTCTCCCCCTGAAGGGAAAGGTGTATGCCTCATGTGTTAGAAGTGCAATGACGTATGCCTCAGAAACATGGGCCGTTAAAGTAGAGGATGTCAACAGAATGGAGCGTAATGAGATGAGAATGGTGAGATGGATGTGTGGGGCCAGGCTACAGGATAGAATAACAAATGTTGAGCTGAGGAGACGTTTAGGTATAAAGAGTATTAGCGAGGTGATGCGTACAAGTAGACTGGGATGGTATGGACATGTGGAGAGAATGGATGAACAAAATTGGGTGAAAAAATGCAGGTCTGTGATTGTGGAGGGAGCTGCACCAAGGGGTGGACCGACGAAGACCTGGGATCGGACTATACGCGCCGATCTCAAATCCAAGAACTTGACAAGTGAAGCAGCCCTTAACAGGGTTGCCTGGAACGCCGCCATTAGGACAAGAGACTGAAACTGCACTTATGTGTGGAACACTCAGTCTTAAAATTTTATGTATGTTTTTTATGTATGTTACAAGTGGTTGGAAGCAGTTTAGAGTGTCACCACTACTGGCAGCTGGGAGACATGACATCGAAGGAAAGCTGTGGATTATATGTATGAGAAGAGTAATGCTTAGTAATAGTGAGTGTGGAGTTGAGAGTGCACTTGAGTGTGTCGGTATCAAAATATGTAAGGAAAGGTTAATATAGTTGGTTTGGACCTGTGGAGAGAATGGATGATCAGAACTGGGTGAAGAAATGACGGACTGTGAACGTGGAGGGAGCTACGCATAGGAGTAGACCTAGAAAGACGTGATAAGGAACTCCGGTACGATATCTCAAAATATAGAACTTGACAACAGAGGCAGCTCTCGACAGGGTCGCCTGGATAGCCGCCATTTAGTATGTGAGACTGTAACCATACTCTCTGGACGATGTGGTCTGTAAACGTGTATGTATGTATGTACAGTATGTATGATTAAGTGATGAGGATGGATTTGGACAACTAGATGAGGAAGAGTGTTGGGGTGGAGCATTGAATGATATACCAAAGAAGACAAGGGAAGAGGTTTCATTAAAGAACCTCAAAATCTGATTATTAACCCTGTACTCCGCTATGATACTTGGAATTACGATATCAGATTAGCAATCTTACCACAAGGGCTTTTACGATGATGATATATAAGTGAAAAAGTAAGATTATATTTAGTTTTAGATAGCTTGTTAGTCTTGATAGTGTAATGGTTAGTGCGCGGAATTTTGGTGTGAGTATCCTAGGTTCGAATCCTTGGAGTCACACATGTACTGTATTCATTAGTTTCATTAATTAGGTTTACAGTATTTGTAAGTCAATTGGTGGGTTAGTGATGATCTGAAATTATAGATAATGATTTTACATTTTTGGGATAGTCTTTTTTTTTTTTTTAAGCCAAGGCGGGTCCTCGCGTCGGTCGTAACTGTTCAACATATAAAGGTATATTGACCCTTTTACTGAGAACCTAATAATATAGATGACTGAGGTTGTGACTGTCCGTGCATGCTACTAACACTGCTTTACCTTATAGTCTCCCATCACCACCACCACCACCACACTTTATACATAGGGAAGCTTCTGGTGTGCACTAACAGCGGGGTCAAGGATAAACACACACACTCACACACGTTACTCTCATGACGGCACTTTTCCTTGTAAATACACACCCTCACAGTTTTTAAATCTGTTCAATGTTCTCCAGTGCTTTTTTCACTTACTTGGGAGGGATCTGACCTAGAGATTGAACATTTACAATAAGTCATAAATTTAATGCATGATGATGGACATAAGACAGCAAGAACACTTTATATTGAAAGTGGCAGAATGAAGCATCGGCAGATCCATCTCACAGGTAGGGAGACACTTGGAGACAGATCTGCGGAGCCATAAGTAACACGTGCGGTATATTGTACCTGCGTTATCATCAATATCGTATATTTTACCGTTATCTTCAATTTACTGTGGTCAGTTAAGTAGAGGCAGAGATGACAGCTGACGCTTGAACGTGGACAGCCTGAGGTCGAGTCATTAGCTAAAAATATAAAAATAAATAGGTTCTAATTAGGAAATACAGTACCTTGAGTTAGGGAAGTTTTGCTCCTTTTTTTTTGTAATTGGAATCAGATAGCTTATGTTTATCTTGTTATTAACTTAGGCTAGGGCAGAAGAGTGTATCCATCCTCCCACCACTTCTGTCAGGACCTTCCATGATCCTCACTCCCAACACAACACAACACTCACACTGTGACACACAATATAGCACTTGCGCACAACTCCCACAATACAACATTTACATACAATACAAAACACTCAAAGGACTTTTATTATATTTATCTTGAGCAGTCACATTCTCAGCTTGTATTACCACTCCACACACTGAAGGCAATATACTTAGAAGCTGAAAATTTCAGAGAGAGAGCGCGTATGGACTCCTCACTCAAATAACGATCATGGAAACAAGTAGAGTACTGTATTGCTTTATAATTGTTTACACAATGTAATGATAGCATTAGATTCTTATAAAGTACAGTTCCATAAGACCAGGTAAAGTTGCATTGTTTATTTATTTATTAGATGCTCATAAATTTGAATGGCACACGTTAATGAATACGGTAAGTAGAGAACTGTACAGTGTTATTTATGGTTTAGGTTATATAAAGCCAACTGTAATTAGCTAAATTGTTTAGTTATAGACTAAGAAACCTGGGTTAATGCAGCTGTAAGTATCTTAGCAATGGAACTTTAACCAATTCTAATTTTGTTGAATATTTTCAGAGGAAGTTATAGTTATACAGTATATATATATATTTTTTTAACAAGTTACTTACCGGTAATATTTGTCCTTACCAGTATTTTATTAATATTTATTTTATTTTAATAGATTTCCAATAGTATTCAATCGGTATTTAGTATTCTATTGTATGTTATAAAAGTTTGTTGAAGAGCAATTCCCTTCTAGGTTTCCACAATAGAGCCATATTATATAATTGGGGAGTGAGTTGGAGGAGCACCAATCAATCACTTGCGAGTTTAAGGCTACAAGAAAGTTGGAATTATAGACGTCGGTATTTAAGCCCGTTCTTAACATTAATCCTCCGTTACAAACCCTAATGCACTTGAATATATTAATGAAAACATATGATCCTCCCAGGATTTAAACTCGGGACAGCACACCCAGAACATAAGCATCTAAACCATTACACCACCAACACAGTTAAATACAGCTAAAATACGGTCGTAGTACATTTATGAATACATAAAATCAAACTCTATACTTTCTAGCCATCATAAATCTACATTATTAGGCTACTGCATTTCTGTTCAGTATTAATGTTGACGGCTCCAACTTCCTCATAGCCTGAAACTCGCAAGTGGTCAGTCGTCCCCTTTCGTTCAATTGGGTTTTCCGCTGCGTTTCTTGCGTCCATTCTTGTTTGTTAACCCATTCAGTACCGGTGACGTCCTTTTGATTGTACAGTATTCTGCCAACTACTGTATTAGGACGATTTTAGTCAGCTTAGGAAAGACATCTACACATTAAAAAGGCTGTAGACTATCTCAATTAATCCTTTTAGCTATTATATATCCTTCCGAAGCTGCATAAAACTGTCTAAATATGGCTGAAGTCAAATATATGAGAGGACGTCACCGGTACCGAATGGGTTATTACTCTGTTTATTGCCGAGAGTTTGTAGGATGTCCGCCACCCACAGCTTATTAGATTTGTTTATTTATGGTACAGCTTTAGTCTGTAAGTTTTTTTTTTTTTTTATGTTTTATATTATTATGCCCAGATAGCCAAAACAAGCATTGTAAACTTGTATACTATCTCTTACTGTATTGGTATTTTATTAATCTTTATTTGTGTATTTTACTTAACCCCTTGAAGCTCTTGACGCGTTTTAGCATTTTATTTTGGCTACCATTAGAATATTTTATACAGCTTAGGAAGGATCTGTGGGTATTAAAAGGGTAAAGGCTATCTCAATCAACCCTCTGACTTCCATATACCCTTCCTAATCTGAATAAAATTGTCTAATAATTACTACAATACCGAAAATAAATGCGTTTTGGAGCTTGAAAGGGTTAATTAACCCTCTGACTTCCATATACCCTTCCTAATCTAAATAAAATAGTCTAATAATTACTAGAATACCGAAAATAAATGCGTTTTGGAGCTTGAAAGGGTTAATTAATGTGCAAGTTACTTTTATTAAAATGTAAAACTTGCAAAATAAACAAACCAAAAACACGGTTCTCCACTAACCAACTCAACTCCTAAACTCGATTAATGAAAAAGACAAGAGATCAAAATTATTATGTGGAAATAACGTACCATGTTTTTAATTATATTATGCAATGCAGCGCTTCTTTGGCTATCTGTTTAATTTATACATTTTTCAATATAAATACTGAGCCGTCATTGTTGTAGCAAAAGTATTATTAGCGAATGTAGTGAATGTAGTGTTGTATATTGAACATGTAGAAGTATTTAGGCTCTAGGTTTAAGTTTTATCATTGAATGTGCAGGCAACAACAAAATCCTTACCTCACCCTAAAGTAATAATAAATATGAAATTCGACAAAATTAACTGAAATTTCTGCTGAACACGGCAAACAAACATTAACTATAATCTAAAATAAAAATGCAAAATAGAACCCAATATGTGAAAAATTATAATTCGTTTAATACAAAAATAATTATAATGTAAAACTTGCAAAATAAACAAACCAAAATGTATACGAACACAGTAAAAAGACAAAATAACTACCGTAATCAAAATCGCTATGTGGAAAAAACGCTTAAGTAAAATAATAATTTATAAATAAAAGAACACAATCCATCACAAAGGGTGTACATTACTACATGCGCAAGTTAATCTGGTTCCCAAGCAAACTAATCGCACATATAACAACGCACTGTCGTCACGTTTAAGGAATTAGTCAATTTGCGAAGTCGGGGACGTTCTGGTAAATTTTACTAAACTCTGCATGAATAAAGAAACTACATTAAGTGTCAAAATGTTCTATTAAAATCAAATTTGCAACTTGACAAGATAATAACAATAGTACAAAATACAAATATCGCTCACTAACGATATACCGGTATATTTTTTAAAACAAATTAAAGTAAAATACTCGACCACATTCATAAAATATCTTACCATCAAAAGCATTAATGTAGGAAATTAGTAGAAATAAGCCTCAATGTTGTTATCATAAATGAACCCTGAGCTCCTTAGTTATAGTTGGACATGGTATACAGTACAGTATACAGCACCCTTCCAATGTGTTTAAATGTAAAACTTGCAAACAAAGTCAAACCAAAACTGGGACAAAGACAATATAAGGTCTTTGTTTAAGATATTGGCCCTGTCATTGTGGTCTAAGTAACAATACAGGATAAAGTGGAGGAGGGGGGCCTGGTAGTTTGCTCCATAGACCTCTATCAAGCGTTAAAAAACACCCCTAAGATCTCCTTTCGAGATCAATTTGTAAAATTGACCAAAGGCCAATTGGTGGTTTGGTAAAGATGTTTTTTGTTGGCTGCACACCTATTTTTATGCAACTTTATTTTTTATCTACTATTTTTATTTGCAGGGTATATATTATTTAATATTTATTTGCAGGGTATATATTATTTAATATTTTGTTTTCAGCCACAGTTCCGGTAGATGACTATTGATGAATTGCTATAATTTTTTGTCCTCGCTTTTATTTACAAAGATATCACACAATTACTTTACCGGCAAGTTTCTTTTCAGCTGTTATGCAAGATTTCACTTATAGATAAATTACTTCAACCTAGTTGCTAATAAGATGTAAATTAATCCAAATATGTTGCCCATATCAAGTTTCTGTTGAAAAATTATTAGAATAAGTATTTGTGTGGCTCTGTTTTGTCTGCCTATATCTTATTCTGCATTTTTAGTTCAAATTCTTTCTTATTCTTTCATTCCCCAACTTTCCTGTTTTATTTATTTAACCTTTCTAGTTATTATACAGGTCATCTCACAACATCATCTCTCATATTGTTGTATTATTAGTATATTGTTACACTTTAAACTCAGTGTAGTGGTGTGTGGTAGCTAATGGAAGATCTATAGTGGTCTGTGTGTTGTAGTGGTTGAGTGAGTGTAGTCTATCTGCTGAAAAGAGATCTTGATTATACTTATAGAGGAACAAGATAACTTCCTATATCAGTCCGGCATGTTTTACATGGCAGTTATCTAGGAGAACAAGGACTTTTATTTCATCTTGAAAGGAAGAATGTTCAGTCAAAATGTGAACAAATCACTGATGAACAGTAACCTGCTCCCAACATTCTCATGTAGTTTGATAAAAATAATGTAAAACTTGCAAAATAAACTAAACAAAACGAGGACGAGATAATATAAAAGCAAAATAACTAATCAAAATTGCAATGTGGAAACAACACTTTAGAGTTATAGAGAAGAGTTATTTTGGAATGGTAACTGGTGAGAACAGACTATAGTCTATTTTTTTCCAGCTGAGCCTAAATTGTCATGTTTCTATCTTTGTTACTCAGCTATAAGGTAGATTTTGTAGCGAAAGATGATGGTTATTCTGAAAACTTGGCATTAATACGACACACAGCCATAGTAATTTCATATATTTCCATTAAGTATTGAGAAATCAGCTAATAAGAGATTCAATTTACGATCAGCTGGGAAACAATACAGACTAGATAATCTACTGTAAGTATAAGTGTACTAGTCTTTAGGTATGGGATAGCAAACTTTGGGCATTGAATGTGGAGTGGATGAGATAAAGGGAAGTACGGTACTTTGTTATGGTATGGTATGGTATGGTACAAAGAATAGATAAAGACAGTATGCGAAGAAAGATAGATGGAAGTCAGGTGAGAGGGACAACTGGAAGCGGAAGACCAGTATGCTGAGAAAGATAGATGGAAGTCAGGTGAGAGGGACAACTGGAAGCGGAAGACCATCAATCATATACATTTTTCTGACACCTTGTTGCATTCTTTCATTAAATGTAGACTATGTTTTACTACTACTGTACTGGTCCTCACCTGTCCTCTTACCTGTATGCTGTATATATCTTGTTATTTCTCTGAACTTGAAGCTCTTTTTAATTTTCTCCTTTACAGACTGGAGACCCCAAAGAAGAGGCCAAATGTATATAATATTGTCTCATACGTATCAATTATATGAAACAAAAATGGTATCAAAACACTAACCTTTATTACCCGTTGGTGTGTTTAGGGTCTGGTCCGCTAAGTACCGCCCAGAGCTACCCCACGTTGACCTCCTCCACCACATCCACTACCTCCACCACCACTACGGGGGGTGTGGGGGGGGCAGCCACGGGACAATCCTCTGCTAACCACCAACCACCCACCAACTTGGCCTCCTTCCCTCACGGCCTCACCATGAGTCTAACTTCTACCTCCAGTGACTCCGAACAAGTCAGTCTAGAGGTAAGACCAATGATTTTACACAGTTTTAGTTTTACTGTACTTTCTTGATATTCGTGCTTCGGATACTAGCGATGCGTAAGACCAGTGATTTACCTCATTTTTAGTTTACTGTCCACTCTTGCTATTTGTGTTTCAGATACTAATATTTCCACATTGTTGCAGACATCCCTAAATATTCACTTCACAATTATATATGCAAAAATCCCTCAACTATCCTCTGTTTTTGTCCACGGCTATCATGTCCATACGTTAGTCTAGCTCCACCCACCACCAACAACACACAAGGACAGTGGATGAAGATGGTGGATAAGTTAAGGCCACAGGCCATAGCGCAGTTGGTAGAGCACTTGCCTGCAAACTGTGAGGTTGATGGTTGGAGTCTCGGGCCAGCCAGTGTGTTATTGACAGACACCAGTGCTGTTGGTGGACGGTGTGATCTAGCAATCTGTGGCAACTGATCATCAGGGCACCCAGGGCAGGGAGTGCATGGTGGTAAAAACCACATCATCAGACAATGACAGTCTACCACAACCCCACTGCTAGTATTATGTCTGTGAATGTTTTTGTAGATTTGATCAAAGCATTGTGTTATTACCAGTGTATCGATAGGTATAAGTCAACATAATTAGTTTGATTGACCCAAGTAGGCCAAGCTTGGTACCTAGACCCTTTCTGATATTTCCTCCGTGTTTGTCAGGACTTCTTGGAGAGTTGTCGAGCCAGCACCCTGTTGGCGGAGTTGACGGATGATGAGCTGCCAGACCCGGAGGATGATGAGAATGATGACGATGATAATGATGAAGATGATGAAGACTATGAAGAGGAAGAGGAATGTTACGAGGTCACTGTAAGTTCACACTAACGCTTATATTTTGGTACTTGGTCTCATATTTTGTAAAGTCTCATTTTGTACTTTTTATATATTTTATACTCGCTCATATATTGTAATCAGTCTCACATTTTGTATTGTCAAGGGAGGGAATTTTTGTGTACAATCAAATCCATTTGTTATAAATTTCTCGGGATTAAAGGATGCAATTAGGTTCATCGTGTTTGTTGTTATTGACATTCTTTAGTTTTATATAAAGAAAATCTGTAAAGTGCAAGGGATGATTTCATGAGCAGACACATATTTTGTACAGAGTCAGGGAGTGGAGTATAGTACCGAGTTATATACTGAATATTCTATATACTGTATGCAAGTGAAAGTTCAATAATATGCCATACAGTACTTCTTGATATAATGTTTTGCCGTGGCCTAACAGTTTGATTCTCCCCCCAAGCAGCAAGTTCGTAATGGTAAGAGGCGAGGGTGGGACGATGACTTTGTGATCAAGAGACAGTTCCCGGCACTGATCCCAGCCTTCGACCCCAGACCCGGCCGCACCAACGTTAACCAGACACAAGGTACGCTACTACAGATCAGGGTGTCAAAAGAAAGCCAAGTCTATTATTTTTAGTCTTTATTATTGGCTCTGTCTTGAGTTGGCCACCCTCTCTTCTCTTCTCTTCTCTATTCTTCTCTCTCTCTGTGATATCTCATTATAGCGATATTATGATTGCCAAACTGAGTATTCTAATTCCTAACCAATTTTGCTCCCTGCAGACCTGGAGATCCCTGCCCCAGGCACTGAGGAACACCCTAGCGAAGTATCCAGTGAGAATGTAGGCTCCGGCCCCCGTCTAACATTAACCCTGCGAGGCCCCAACCTGCCGGGTATTGCTGACGTAGACGTACCGGTGAGCAGGAAGGCTGCCACCATCTTCACAGCCGTCCAGACACTAGTACACACTGCCAGCTTCCCATCGCGCCAGGAGAGACTCAGACGCATCTGGGAGCCAACTTATACGTAAGTTTTGTTAAGGATGTTTGATTTAACCCATGAAGTGCTAGAACCTGTGCGAAATAAAAAGTCAAGTTGAGGGGGGGGGGGGGGCGGAAATGGAGAATTAGGTATGAAGAGATGCCACTACTTTTTATGTGTCACCCAATTTTGAGACATTTCCCGGCACTGGCACAGTATTTGAAGGGTTGTTTTTACACATATATGAATACCGTGGTTCCGGAAGGACCGTCGCAGTCCCTGGGTTAAGGATGTCTCTGCTCCTTGGCATACGTACCTCTTGTATTTAATTAACTCGGCAGCTGCGACAGACATGTTTTTGAAATGCCTGCTAGTGAGAAAGATAAGCTTCAAATCTGACAAATGAAAAGATATAATAATATAGTGACTATCAATCTAAGGGAGACACTTGTTACAGGCAGCTTTACCCTTTGTCTCCATCATACACATAGAAAATATATATATTTTTATTTTTAATGTTTGTATTTACATTCCTGTGACCCCTCCAGGCTGATCTACGGTGAGGCCCGGGAGGATGAGGGTTCCGATGGTGATTGGTCCGGAGTGCAACAGTTGAACCGTCGTAACTCCCGCACCAACATACTAACGGAGCCGGGCCTGGGTACACCACAACCCCTATCATCCACCTCTATCACCGCCACCGGGGACCCATCGGTGGAGGATGTACTACAGTTACTCAGACAACTCTATATACTGGCACATGAGGACACCATCACACTTGCTACAGGTTAGTTAACTGTCTGACTTTACAATGTTAAATATGTTATCAGGACAATTGGATTTACTCACTAGAACTGTACTGTAATAATAGATTCAACTCTCTTTAACCTGGACTAATGAGAGGAAGAGTGTCCATCCAAACTTTATTTCTTTGATTTAGAGAGGCCTATTTTGTTTTACATTTCATACAATCATTTAGGGATATGTATATGTACCGTATGTATATACTCAGGCACATACCCCATAGCCGAGGGTAACTGACCTGACACAGAGCCAATTCTTAGGGTCCGGGACCACTTTCGCGTTCCCTCGCCCGCTTTTCTCGTCTAGTAAGTTCATTTTACAAGGGGAGGAGGATTCCTAGCCTCCCGCCTCATTTAGGGGTACCGTAAAACCGGGTCGCTTCGGACTGCGGTGATAACTTCGGACATCGGCGATAATAAGTAATTAGCCATTGTCATTATATAATGGAAACGCATTTTATTGTTTTTTTTGTGGGGTCCGTTTAGAGAAATGGCAAAGGAAGAGCATGTAAAAGCCCTAGGGAACTGACATGAGTATATATACACGAAAAAAATATATATACAGTATATGACGAAAATTTGTACATTTTTCGCTACCCTGCCGAACTTCTATCACCCCGAAGAAATTTGTTTGTATGAATAATGTTGTGACTGATATAATTTTGTAGTAACATTACCAGAGACAACATCCACCAAAGGAAATTTGTTACACTTGTATAACGCTCTAGCTAGAACACTATCATTTAACCTATTGTGTTTTCCAAAAAAAAATATTTTGACTTCGGACATGGAACAAACAAATAGTTTGTTATTATTTGCCCTATCAAAATAATTCATAATACTTGTCCATCATTGAAATGGTGGTTAAAGATCAAATAATCATTCTCCGAGTCCAAAAACCCATAAAAATATGATAATATGCTAACCGATTTATGTATTTAGGATAATTCTGGATATATAATATATATAAATTAGGAGAGGCATATATCTTGTCCAAAAAAATTGTTATCTGCCGTAAGAAACACCAACACATACGTTATACCTATAAAAATGCTCAAATTCATGATTTATTTTTTTATTTATTTTTTGTTTTATATTCCAACTTACTTCCTCTCGGGCATAGGCTGAGAGCCTTAACATTCACCGCTTTACAATGAACAGTGAAGCCTGTGAGGTCTTGTTCCAGTCTAGGGAATGAGACATGTGAAGCACGTAGAGTACAACGAGCACCTGCCATCTTGCCTTCACATGAGGCACGGTGCTCACTCATGGCCCGAAACGACCCCATCTCTGAAGCCACCTCGTTCCCGTGCTTCACTGTCTCACCCCCTACACTCGGACTCTTACACTTACACACACACACAACGCCACCTGTTGAGCAGATAACTCACAGGAATAACTAGAGGCCACAGCTACAAAGTAAAAAGACCTACCTGCAAGAACGATATCAGGAAGTTTAGCTTCCCCTATAGATGTATTGACAAATGGAATGGGCTGGAGGAGGAGGTGGTAGGGGCAAGGAACATCCATATTTTCAAGAAAAAATTGGATAAAAAGTAGACTGAGAGACGGGACAACACGAGCTTAGCTCAACTCCTGTAAACTACAATTAGGTAAATACAATTAGGCAATTAGGTAAATACCAGGCATTGCACCCCTATAGCATATTTTGAATATGGGAATATTCATACAGTGCTATTTAATCAGGGAACAATGAGAGTATTTTATTGACATTTCGGTGGGCTTGTGGTAATGCACTGATACTAGGTACAGCACAAATTCCATCCCAATAATATCTTCCCATTGATACATCGGGATTTGAACCCGGGACCTTTGGATTACCAGGCCAGTGGCAAGACCACTCCACCACACCTCCCCTAATGCAGTGATAGAGTATACATACCTATATATTTTCACTAGGCCTACTTAATTTTAGAGTTATTGATTTGACAGCATTGGTTATTCTTCCTGCTCAATATTTTCTAAGAGTGAGCTCAATGCCTAACGAGAACAGATCCAAAAAGAAAATCTGTTAAACATTGTATAGAACCCCCTCCTATGGGTGGTGATTTCAATGCAAAGACGTCGGCCTGGTTTGTCTACAACCCCGACACAGACAGAGGGCTGGTCTTACAACACCAAACAGACAACCTATATATCCTTAATAACATTCATCAGCATACCCATACTCCCCACCAAGCCCTCTACACCCCATCATCTCCTGATATCACCTTTTGCTCCCCCGAACTCGCCCCCACAACATCCTGGAGGGTGGTCAGAACCTTAGGCTCAGACCACCTCCCGATCATTATCACCACCAAAACAAGACTCACCCCAGCTAGCCACAGACACACTTACACTAACTATAAAAGAGCTAACTGGGAAGCTTTCACAAATGAGACAGAACAACACTTTGAAACCTTAAACAGTACACCCATCACTAACATCAACAATGCTGTACACACATTCAACACGACTATCCAAAACGCCGACAAGAAACACATTCCAAGAGGTAACATAAAAAAATATCCGACGCAAAAGACAATTCCCCACAGACCCTGACTATACACCCTTCACCAACAACCAGACAAAGCATATCATCAACAATCTCAAGCTCTCACCCGCCTGTGGCCTAGACAACATAAGCAACATTCACCTCAGACACCTGGGACCACAAGGCATACAAGCACTCACTAACATTTCAAACTACAGCTACTCACACAACACCTCCCAATTTACCAAGATTGGAAGTCAAAGCGTCACATTTTTCCTTTGCCCCTCAACTTTCTCTTCATAATTGCTGAGAGGCACAGGGCCCTGGGTGGGGCTTTGGTTTCCTGGGCGTTTCCGCACCCTCCTCAGCTCCCCGCCATGGAGTGGCTTCGGTCACCCAGGCTTTATTGTGGTCGGCAGGGAGGATTCTGTGGGGGCGCTCGGTTGTGGCCTTGGAATTGCTCGGGGCCTTGGGGCTGTTCGGCCAGGCAGCTTGGGGAACAACAACAACAACAACACAAAAAGATGGCTGGCCAACTTCTTAGCAGGCAGATGTGCACACGTATCTTTTGCCGGTCAGTCATCTAGCATTAGAAATTTCCCAAACGGAGTCCCGCAAGGATCCGTCCTGTCGCCCGCACTCTTCAATCTGTACATGCATGATATAAATACACCAAATTCACCCCAAATAACCATAGCCTCCTACGCAGACGACATAACACTCACAAGCACGCACCAAAACCCAGACACAGCAACAAGACTCCTTCAAGACTATCTCGACACATTACATGAATGGTGCACTACAAACAGACTCAATTTAGCCCCAGATAAATCCACTGCAACCCTCCTCACAAGCTGGACAGGAGAGCACGATTACGTCCCGGGACTCAACATAAACAACATACCCCTAACACACACACACACACAAAATCCTAGGAGTAACATACGACACCCAAATGACATTCAAACAGCACACCACAAACACAAAAAAGAAACTGACACCCAGACTTAACGCCCTCAGATCACTTGCCCACACGAAATTTGGACACAACAAAGAAACCACCACCACAGTCTACAAACAATACATAAGATCAGTTATGGAATACGCAAGCCCGGCCTGGGCTTCTAACCTAGCTGAAACACATCATAAGACCTTACAGACTATTCAAAATTAAGCCCTTAAAATTATCACAGGATGCACAGCTACTACACCCACAGATCACCTACATCAAGAAACCAAAGTCCTAAAAGTCAAAGATCATCTAGACATGAGAGGCACTCAATTCCTGGCAGCAGCCTCCACGAATCAACACCACCCACTACACTACATGGCAACACACCCACAGACACCAAGAAATATCAAAACAACACCCAGCACACGCTATCACACACAAATACTATCTTCTCTCCCTCCCTGCCCACCCCAAACCAACTTCCGGAAGCACATCCATACTCATATCACTCGCCGTTCCATCCACTCACTCATAGACAACACGCAGCTGCAAGCACGACCTCCCGAAATCCATCCTTCTGAATCCTCCCTTCCTCGCGAGGACAGAGTCCACCTGGCCAGGCTGAGATGCGGACACCATCCAGCTCTTCTGAGCTATCAGAAGAGACTGGATGACTCCGTCGTCGACACCTGCCCGGGTTGTAACACAGCACCCCATACCATAAAACACATCATAGAAGACTGCATTTCACACAACTTCTTACACAATTTACACTATTTGAGAGCTCTGTGGGAGAGCCCGACCATGGCCATGGCCTTCCTCAACCCTTGTCTAGCGGGGTGTCTGTGGCCGTTTTGGGCCTTTTCAGGCCATTCTGACTGCTATATCAACCATTAGCATGAAAGGAACTGTATTGTGCCAAAAACTAGGCGGAAATCGCTACACAATGACACCACATACAGCTACGTAGCACTCGTGGAGCCCTGTCAGTGTTACCTCAAAGATGGAAGTTTAGCGGATTTTGCTACATTGTTCACTTTTAGCGAACTATTGGTCACACTGTCATCCTCCCGTGCGGTGGGGGAACTGGAGTTAGTGTGGGCCGGGAGGCCACAGATGTCGGACGTATGGTTCATTACTGGTCCACCCATTTTCACTCGATTTTCACCCTTTTTTCACCCGTTTTTTGCCAGTTTCTTTAACTCGACTTATGTTGCGCGCCGCTCTTTAAGGGTTAAGGACTCGGGGCTGTTCGGCCAGGCAGCTTAGGGAACAACAACAACAACAACACCATACCCATAGCTTACTCTGACTGTTCCTTTTACTTATATATTTTCTAGATCTCAAGTGACGGCGTCTCTTCCGTGGATTGACCTCCCAATCTACCAAGATTGGAAGCCAAAGTGTCACATTTTTCCTTTGCCCCTCAACTTTCTCTTCATAATTGGTGAGGGGCACAGGGCCCTGGGTGGGGCTTTGGTTTCCCGGGCGTTTCCGCACCCTCCTCAGCTCCCCGCCATGGAGTGGCTTCGGTCGCCCAGGCTTTATTGTGGTCGGCAGGGAGAGTTCTGTGGGGGCGCTCGGTTATGGTCTTGGCCTTGCTCGGGGCCTTGGGGCTGTTCGGCCAGGCAGCTTGGGGAACAACAACAACAACAACCCCCTCCTATACTGATTATACAGGCCTAAAAGTATTGACTTTGCATTTTCCAGTAAGACATCGGACAGGAATAAGCAGCAATAATAAAATATTCATATAAAATAGTATGAGCCGAAAAAATTAATGAAATAAAACCAGGAACGTACGTCCAAAGTTCCTTTCCGTTTGTCCGAAGTTATCTCAGGGTGGATGGGACTCTTTAGCCTTGGTCGGCAACTCATCTAGGAGAGACAACCTTATACAAATCCGGGTGGATGGGACTCGTCAGCCTTGTTTGGCAACCTGTCTAGGGAAGTAAACCTGCTACAAATCCGTACTGCTTACCTAAGGGTAAGGCAGGTTAGTGGATGGATTAGCCGAACACCACTGTAGAAAAATAGTGCTAACAAGATACACAGAGGGCCTCGGAGTCGGACGGATCCTAAATTGAGTGGTCAATCCTGTAAGTCCTTCACTAAACTGGTTCGGGTTGTCCCTCTCACAGGGAATAGGTCCGCTTGGGGGCATTCTGTGTATGGCCACCCTCGTAAGGGGAGTGAGGCGTCCGGCAATAGATAGATAGATCGATCCCAGCTTTCTTGGCAATAATTTTCCATAAGAAATCACTGTACTGTATGTCCGAAGTCAGCCACTTTTGAAGATGACTTCGGACATCATTTAGGATAAGGATAGCTCTCTTATTATGGGGGATAATTTTAGGAGGCTTCCTGGATTACCGCGCACTATCACCACACATCACTTGACCTAGTTAAATCTCTATAATGTGTTTACAGTCAGGAGAAATTGTTAAAAAACCTTGAAAAATGTCCGAAGTTACCCAATAATACAAAATAGGCACAAATATTTTGAAAAGGATAGATAAGATTGTTTATTAACATTTTCTCTGTGGATGAAACAGTCTTGAAAATTGTATGTCTGTATTCTTCTTAACCCGGGAGCTGCGGGGAGACTCTTAAGAGTTCCCCCGGCGCACTGCGGGAAGACTCTTAAGAGTCAGAGAAAATAAAAATCAACTTTTGACATCGAAAAAAAAAAAAAAATTTATATTTTTTTTTATTTATTTTTTTTTTTTGGCCCCTGGGCCATGCAAAATCTCAGTCCTCTACCTCCCCTCCTTCCCCACTTTCCTCCTCTCCTTCAGTTATCACCTATTTTCCCTGTTATTCCCTTATTCTGAGGTATATTTTCGTGCTAACATTAGAAATCCGATTGGAGGGTGTGGTCATCACTGATAGCAAGCGAGTGCAAGAGAGAGAGAGAGTATCGATCGACTGTGTCTCAGTGGCCTTGGGGGAAATTGGCGGGAAAGCAGATTGCCTCACCCATACATTATACAACTCGCGGGCTATATCTCCGATTTTGACCATCCAAACGCTGTTTTCACTCGTTTTATTGTTGTTTCAGGTTAATACCGTTATAATCAACCCATAATAGGCGCATATGGATAAATATTAATGCTATTAATGGCACAATGAATATTTTAGTGACGGAAACACCTCAAATACGTCAGCACAGGGGGACGTTTCCAATTACCCCCATGCGCACTTCAGAGGTTAAGATCAATAAATTCACCTGGCAATATCTTGATAATCCCTAAAAAAAATGTCTAAAATGTTGTGTATGGAGTGAATTAAGTGAGTATATAAAGTTGGGACCCTCTCTTCCCAACAGACAAATCAGCTCCAGCAGTGGACGCCTTTGGTGTGAGACGTGAAGAGTTCGAGTCCAAAAAAGTGGGAAATAAACTAGTCCAACAGGTAGGTTCTGGTTATTGTCAGCATTACTATTATTGTTGTATGTTAAATGCTGTATATGAATAAAATAATAATATTTTATTTTATTTTGATTATCTATGCTAACATGAAAGGAGTTTAAAAGCAAAAATTTAATGTTATATTTAACCCCTGTCCAACGGGGATGTTTGTAACTTCTACTACCTGGCAGGCGGGCTATTTACCCTAAACGAGCTTCATTCCATGCTCTTTTTCATGCATAAACAAGAGCCAGAGCGTAATAAAATTATGTATCCGTGAAAGGGCGATAATAGAACTTTCCAATGACACCTCAATCATTCTTGTACGACTACGGGTTATCATGTAGTGATCGCGCAACACGAGGGGAAAACCCTAAAATACGGTAATTTCCCAAGTTTTTTCCTGGTCTCGCGAGGCCGTGGGTGTGGAATATTGCAGAGGTAGTGTCAGTTGCGGCACTGGGTCCGTGCCGAGCGGTCATAGCCCGCCTATCGTCCTCCCAACGCGTGGACTCTCTCAGAGCCGATAATGTGCTCAACATCCCTTGCGACAATATGTCGGGCACCGCAGGGATGGCCATGATCCTCTCACACAACATATGTCTTGAGTGTTTAAGATATTGTAGTGTTGATAATTTTAATGATTTCTGATAGTACTGTATTGAATTGATATTACAGTTAATAATAGTACTGTATTGAATTGATATTACAGTTAATAATAGTACTGTATTGAATTGATATTACGTTAATAATAGTACTGTATTGAATTGATATTACAGTAATAATAGTACTGTATTGAATTGATATTACAGTTAATAATAGTACTGTATTGAATTGATATTACAGTTAATAATAGTACTGTATTGAATTGATATTACAGTTAATAATAGTACTGTATTGAATTGATATTACAGTTAATAATAGTACTGTATTGAATTGATATTACAGTTAATAATAGTACTGTATTGAATTGATATTACAGTTAATAATAGTACTGTATTGAATTGATATTACAGTTAATAATGGCGATGGTATTTAAACTAATGACAGTGGCTATGATCGTAACTAATATCGTTCTTAACACCAATAACTCCAAATTAAATTTATAAAGCTTATGAAACTACAGGGCAATAGATAGATAGATAGATACATGAAACTACAGGTATTATAACCGTATGTTGTGTACAGGTTGGTGAGGCGGTGGTGTTGGCTTGTGGAGCGTTACCATCATGGTGTGAGGATCTCACTTATGCTACACCTATGCTCTTCCCATTCGACACCAGACATCTCTACTTCAACTGTACTGCCTTTGGACCAGAAAGGTATGCTTTAGAAACTCTTTCAGGAATTCATAATCTAAAAAAAACATGTATGTATGTATGTATATTCTCAGGCACATACCCCATAGCTGGGGATGGCCGACTCGAGACAGAGCTCGAACAGAAACAACATTTAAAGTTCCAATTCTTAGGGTCCGGAACCACTTTCGTGTTCCCTCACCCCTTTCTCTATCTCGCTGACTAGGAGAATTTTACATATGGGAAAATTGAAAACTTGGCATATCCTTTACCTGATCTTACAATCATATTTAATGCTCTGAGATTGAAACTGTAGATTAAAATGTAAAACTTGCAAACTAAACAAACCAAAACTGGGACAAGGACAATATAAAGTCAAATTAAATTATCAAAATCGCTGTGGAAACAACGCTTACTAAAATGAAAATTATTAAATAAAAGAACACAATCCACCACATAGGGTGCACATTACTACATTAGCAAGTTAATCTGTTTCCCAAGCAAACTAATCGCACATATAACAACGCACTATCGTCACGTTAAAGGAATTAGTCAAGTTTGGGAAGTCCGGGACGTTCTGGTAAATTTTGCTAAACTCTGCATGAATAAAGAAACTACATGTTAAATGTCAAAATATTATTTAAAATCAAATTTGCAACATGACAAGACATTAACAATAGTACAAAATACAAATATTGATAAGATATCTATACTATTACAAAATAATATATAAAATACAGTACAGCACTCACTAACGATAGTGCTATCGGGTAGGTACCTGTAAGCATAGCATGCCTCAAGTGACCCCTATCAATAACTACCCTACAAATAACCTACATTTATTGCACAAATAAACTAAGGAAATCGCAAAAGCAAGCAATTGATACTATCGACAATGAATACATATAATATAAAGACAAATAATTGTAAAATATGAAGTAACAACAGATTTAAACAAAGAGTACTCTTTTAACAAGAACAATCAATTTAAAAAAATCATCAATATTAATATTAATAATAGAAAAGAAAAAGATAAAAAATAAATACAGACAAAAAGTAAGCAGAGGTTATACAAGAAACTTCAAGTTAAAAATGCTTGATTAAAATTATTGATGTCAAATTTTAGAATACAGTCACAATAATTGACCCTAAAAAGATTAAATTTATGGAACAATTTACTTGCCTCAAAACCTCTGTCTACTAAGAGTCTGTATAGTATATCAGAGAAACTTCTTGCAACTTGCCTATACTCTAGGTTATAACCCGCTTAAACATTTTGCAGCTGGTTTTCTACTGATGGTACCATATAGTATATAAATGCATACATTTCTGAGCGATAATGTTGTTACCCACTGCTACATTTATGAGAATTATACTGGTACTGTACTCTTAATCTTTGGGATACTCATGTCCAGATCACAGGAATATGAGTAAAATCCAGCAATAAAGAGAGATAATTGTCGTCCTACTGATAAGCTTAAGATTATGGGCAAACTATTTAATCTTAATAATACTATGTTTGCTTGGCCCCCCACAGGTCACTGGTGTGGCTACAGAGTCAACGTGATGTGAGTGTGGAGCGTCGTGGAGGGCTGCGGAGAGACGACCCACATGAATACCGTGTGGGCAGACTTAAACATGAACGTGTTACTGTACCAAGAGGACCAGACCTATTGTTGTGGGGACAACAGGTATTGTTTACCGTAATTTTTATTTACTAAATTCTATAATCAAGTATAGTATTTGGTCATAATTGTAACCTATCCTCAGTGAATCTTTTATTATATAGTACTGTAATAATAATAATAATAATAATAAGCATGTTACTTATTTCTCATAAGCGCCAATTTTTCCGAAGAATTCACTAGCGCTCGAAAAGAGAAAGAAAAAAGAACAAAAATCAATGCATCAAAAGAAGGCTATATAAAACACACATTTAACAATCCAATAGCAGTGGCAAAATAGCCTAAACTCTATAGCCATCTGTCATGACACCTCTCTCAAAGTCATGGAGCTTTTCTCACAAAGAGAAAAAGTCTTAAGTGTCTCTTGAAGCAGTCAACAGAAATCAGTGTTCATGGACAGCGGCAAACGGTTATACAACTCGGAGCCATGTAGGAGAATGACCTCTCAAAAGAAGAAGAGACTGCTGTGGAAAGCCCTTGGTTCATCAAGACGAAAAGGGTCATCTGTCATGACGCACAACTACACCATGGTGTGCCGGTGGGCGCCTGAGAAGCTCCGCAAGGCTCACCAAATTGTTGAGAACCTTAAAAGTCACCAAACCACAACTTAAATTCTATTTCTTGCTCTACTGGCAGCCAGTGCAGTTTCTATGTGAAGAGATGTAGTAGGAGTTTAGGTAGAACACCAAACAATTAGTCTTGCGGCCCTGTTAAAGAACAGACTGAACTTTCTTCAAAATATAATTTGGAAAGACCCACCAACAGGGCATTGCCCAATAATCAACACGAGAGAAGACCAATGAGTGAACCAACGTCAGGAGGCAACGTCTGGTTAAAAACGGCTTCACCAAATAGAGATTTCTGATGTGCAAGTAACAACTTTTAACTATCTGGTTTACATGCTCTTTGAAATCTAATCGGGAGTTCACATATACACCCAGATTTCGAAAAGAGTTGGCCGGTCGCAGCTGAGATCCACCCACATTGATGGAGAGGGCACCCACTATATCATCAGCTCTTCTATTTCCTGTAATACTGTAATACAGTATTCTCATACTAAGTACTGATAGGTTGACATGAACTTGATCACATATTTTTTTTTTTGTTGTTGAATACAGTAGTTTAACCAGACCACGGAGTTTCAGAACAATCACATGGTTGTAGGCCTGTAACCCATTCATTCTGATGTCTTATATTATGGTAACATATTTTCTTCGTACAGGTAATGAAAGTTCACGCCAGCCGTAAGTCAATTCTGGAAGTGGAGTTCCGTGAGGAGGAAGGCACGGGTCTGGGTCCAACGTTAGAGTTCTACGCCCTGGTGGGAGGTGAACTACAACGGTCTGACCTGGCTATGTGGCTGTGTGACGACCAGACCTCTCACACCATCATACCCCCAGCGCTGGATGGTGGTAACGGCCTGGATGATCAACAGAAGCCTCCAGGATACTATATACGTAGACAAGGAGGCCTCTTCCCGGCACCACTACCCCAAGACACTCAACTCTGTGATAAGGTGGCCGACATGTTCCACTTCCTAGGAGTATTTTTAGCCAAGACACTGCAGGATAATCGGCTGGTGGATCTCCCCCTCTCCCGCCCGTTCCTGAAGCTGATGTGCCACGGGGAGTTTGCCAATGTCAAGGATCGAGGTATTGCCGGTGCATCAACCAAAACTCGCAGCGGAGTGTCCTCACTGTCCATCGAGGATGACCTCATGACATCATCAATCATCAGCGAGGAGAGTGAGAAGGAGTTAGAACTGGACCCACCCAAATATAGAGTCTCTGATACTCAACCATGGTGAGTCATTCCCTTACATTTCCACTATGTTTCTATAATTAAAATGCTACAAGGTACAGTGCTTTCAATTAAAATATAAAAATTGAAAACTAACTCAAAAGTTATTGTTCAAATTCAATATACAGTAAACTTCCGTTAATCCGAAGGGCAGCGGACCGGCCCTCGTTCGGATTAGTGGATTTTTCGGATTATCGGACTTTACCCCTATGAACCTGTGTATGACAAAAACATTGAGGCATTAGGCCACCCAAATGACACAATGGTGCACACACACATATCATATGTTCATGAAATCACTTCAAAAGTTACCATGTCATTGTAGCCTATTACACTTCAAACATTAGATTAATGGTCAAAGGAATCTGTGCTATATAAACGTCTTCTTCTTTCTTCCGTTACTAGCGAGTTTGTCTTGAAAGCTCTGAAGATCAGATCGATAAGATGTGGTTCGGGAAGTAATGCCTTAACAACGGCACTTCCCTGAGAGGTTCTTGTAATTTTCATTTTGTGATTTTCCTTTTGTGATGTGCTATATTATATTGTATTGAAAGCACCCTTGTCTTGTTGTCTTGAAAGCACCCTTGGGACGCTCCGATCACTGAACTATAAATAGTAGCGTATCGGAACGTCCAAAGGTGCATTTTCAAGCTCAAGACTAATACGTCCAAAGGTGCGTTTTCAAGCTCAAGACTGAATGCGCTTGCAGAAAATGCGGTGCAAGTCAGTAGCGCATCGGAGCGTCCCAAGGATGCGTTCAAGAGCAAAACAAACTCTCTAGCAGACGATGTGGAAGAAGAAGAAGGTGTTTACGTTTATATCAGTAGCTTCCTTTGACCATTAATCTGAATGTTTTGAAGTAGGTAATAGGCTACAATGACGATGGTAAACTTTTAAAGTGAATTCATGAACATATGATATGTGTGTGCTCCATTATGTGTCATTTGAATGGCCTAATGCCTCAAAAAGGGGACTTTGGGACTTCTTGAAATTCGGACCATCGGGTGAATTCGGATTTGGCCTCAAATTGAAAAATTCGGACTATTGGGAGATTCGAATCATCGGTCGTCGGATTAACGGACTTTTACTGTAATTACATCATTGGCTTGCTGTGTAATTCTCTTCCCTCCCTAGTCAATCCCTTCAGTTTTATCTCACGGTCTCTTTCAGTAAAACTAGTGGTCATCCTTTCCCATCCCCAGGTACAAGTATAGGTAGGGTAAGACGGGGTAATTTCGCTGAAAATCGCATATTTTGACGAATAGAAACTGCCACAAATGGAATTTTTAAATTTTGAATTTTTTATCTATACATTCAGCCTTTCTGCTATAGATGCCCAAAAAACAAAACAAAAAATATAATGTTTTGGTCATGCTGCCGAATTTTTGAAAAAAGTCACTCTCGCGGTGAAATTACCCCGCCCGGCGGGGTAATTTCGCCGCGACCTATTTTACGCATCATCTAGCGAGTAAACTAGATAACATTATATGATTAATGGCCAGACAAAACACTAGCGCGCAGGTAAAAGCAATGAAAACATTCACAAACCCAAACTGACACTAAACATGCCAATAGAAAAACACACAACTGAACAGGGCGGGCAGAGATGCAGGTGTGTCACACGTGTAGGCCTAGGCGCCACTGTGTCTAGTGCGGGTGTGGAGTTGTGGACATGTAGTGCGGGTGTGGACGTATTTATTAGGCCTACGGGTGTGGAAGTATTTAGTGCGGGTGTGGACATGTCACGTGTGGGTGCGGCGTGTAGGTTGCTAGTACAAAGTACCAGGCAGCAGCTGACGGCTACTGCCAACACTGTGTCACACGCAAACAAACAAACCACCCACAAACACCTGACCATACCGTCAGACGCGCCGCTAGCCCCGGCTCCAGGCCCCGCGAAACTGCAACAAAACCTAAGCCAAACTAGATCTACAACCTAAGCCAAACTATCTATACAACCTAAACCAAACTAGCTATACAACCTAAACCAATCTTCGTCTACAACCTAAACCAAAACTGCTCTACAACCTAAGCCAAACTGCAGCCGAATCCATGTAATAGTTTCGGAGATATCGGCGTTTGAATGCAAATTATTAGCGCCGCGGCAAAATTACCCCGTCTTACCCTATAAAGGTACAAAGGAAAACAAGCAACAACAGATATATTGATCCTTGCAAAACTGTTTGTATCTCACCTACCTAGTCGATGTGGTTGTGTGAGCCCATGCTCCTTTGCCCTGCCAGTTCCAAACGGCCCTCCTAGATAATGCTTTGTCAATGACCAGTAAGAAAACAGCAGCTTAGCTATTAAGACGTAAAAATATTCTCACTTTACCTTACCGGTACCATTTTGATTGCCCTTTTTTTTTTTAGTTCAAAGTTCTACTTTTCACTTTGTCTGCACAGATTTACAAACTTGTAACTGAACTCGTATATCCGTTATATTTTGCACTATCTGTTGTTTCAGGTTCAGTGGTCTGTTGACAGTGAGTGACTTGACTGAGGTTGATGCAGAGCGAGGGAGGTTCCTACAACAGGTGAAGGGTTTGGTGGCTCTCAAACAACAGGTGCTCACTGATGCCGCACTCACTGCAGAAGACCGACGGCTACAGCTGCTCAATTTAACTCTACCGTCAGCCCCAGGGGATGAGAGTGCTCAAGGTGTCAGACTAGAAGATCTCTGTCTGACCATGGCGTACGCGGCACCTTCCAAACACGTCGGGTACAACGCTGTGGAGCTACGAACGGGCGGCTCTGATCAAGAAGTGACTCTGGGTAATATAGAGGACTATCTTGACCTGACCCTAAGCTGGGCGCTGGTGACTGGTGTGAGGCGACAGTTGGAAGCCTTCCGGGCTGGATTTTGTCAGGTGTTCCCCATGAAAAAGTTGGGTACCTTCAGTCCAGATGAACTGAGACTCATGTTGTGTGGTGACCAGAGTCCTGTGTGGACCCGTGAGGACATATTAGCGTATACAGAGCCTAAGTTAGGGTACACACGAGACTCACCGGGCTTCCTGAGACTGGTGAACATACTGGTGGGGTTGACATCAGAGCAGCGTAAAGCCTTCCTACAGTTTACTACAGGATGTTCATCACTACCACCGGGGGGACTGGCCAACCTTCACCCAAGACTCACCGTAGTACGCAAGGTCAGTTAGCTATTTATTTACTGTTAATATAGGTCTCCCTCGATTTACGATTGGGCTATATTCCTGAAAACCTGATCTTGAAAAATTGTTTGGTGAACCCTAAAATTAATGGGGTAAATGGGGATTCGTTCTGGGACCAGCCAAAACCCAAACCCCTACAAAACAATAATAGTATCTTAAATTGGGGCATCGAATAGTGAGGGAGACACATTATTATAAGAGTTTGTATTTTCTATTAATTTGCCAAGATTCAGGTAAATAAAAATGAAGTTATAATGTGTTATTCTGTTCCCTCATTCCCCAGGTTGATGCTGGTGATGGCTCGTACCCGTCGGTGAACACTTGCGTCCACTACCTCAAGTTACCGGACTATTCCTCCGAGGCCATCATGAAGACAAGGCTGCTGGCGGCCACCCGGGAGAAAGGCTTCCACCTCAACTAACACGCCCCACTATCAATATCACTAACAATATACTCTGTTCATAGTAACCTGGCAGCTAATCCTCACCTCTGTAACTTGATACATACAGGTCTCCCTCGATTTACTATTGGGTTACGTTCCTGAAAACCCGATCTTGAATAGAAAAATCATATAGCGAACCCTAAAATTAATGGGGTAAATGGGGATGCGTTCTCGGACGACCCAAAACACAAAGAAAAACACCTAAAAACCAACAATAATATCGTAAATTGGGGCATCAGATAGTGAGGGAGACCTGTACTTGCGTTTTAAAGACAGGATCCATAGGGGTTGCAGTTTCAGTTTAAGTATGAATATAAATGAACATGATTGGGTTACAATGGTGTCTTACGTACCCCTTTTATGTTTAAAGGTGAAAATCAGTTTAACCAATGGGAAGCACCTGTGAGCCGAAGAGTGGAATATACTGCCATGTTACTTTGAACAGACTATACCAATGAACCCCTCTAGGCATTATTTACTCTTACTGTACAGAAGAAAAACAATCCTGTCACTCTTGTCTGGACTTTGGTAAATTGGCAGGGAAGAAAATAAGTCATGTCATACCTGTTCTTAATAATGGTGATATCAATGAACCCATGATTCTTATATATTGCTGTGCATTTATGGGATATAAAACAATGTAGCTTAAATGGAACGGTCTCAACATTTAGAGGTGATTAATGTTTAAGGTGATAAAACCGACCAGACTGACAGGACGTTATTATGATACTATACAGTCAGAATGTTTCTCTCTCTTTCTCCTGACTGTATAGTGATCCTACAGTACATAACAGTATAATAACACTATATATAGTATGTTATATTCCAGCTCATAGTAAATTGCCATAAGTGTCTTCGTGACGCAATGCATAAGTGTGTTGATTTACGGTGTGAGCGTCCTGGGTTCGAATCCCCGGACTGCCACATGAGTTTGTTAATTTCATTAATCGAGTTTAAGAGTAAAGTTGGTTGGTGGAGAGAACATAATTATTACTCGGTTATTATGAAGATGCTCGCTATGCTACGACAGTTTCCAGTGCTATCTAGCCTTCGTCGCTTAGTGCTGTAGAATTAATTATAGTTGGGGATTTCTCTCAGATGAAATTAATTCATAAGGTTATTCAACCTTATTCTACCAAAATATGTTGTTAATTATGATAACTTGTATTCACTAGTTGGGTTTATTTGTAAATAAATTGGTGGGTTGGTGAAAACAAATATGAATTAATATGATGGAGGGATGCAGTAGTTTCATATTTGTCCATGAAGCATTGATAAATCAGTTGGTAAGGGATGCAATTTACCATCAGCTGGAAGACAACCGACTATATTACTGACCTGCCACACACACGTACACACAGCGAGGCTCGGTCATAACCTCTCGACTCCACTCTCTGCTCCGGGAGTTTAGCTTGAAGAGATATTATTCCTGCTGTGAAAATTAGGCTACAGTTTAGCTATTCAGATGTACACTATTAATGGATATAAAAATTCAAAACTACAAAAAATGTCTCAATAGGAAAAATTTAATAAAAAAATATATAAATAGAAATAGTTGTTCTACAATACCTCTAGTGATAAAAATGTATTTGCATTAACTCTTTCTGTACCATGACGCCATTTTACCTTTGATTCTGACTAATATTAAATTATCTTATTCAGTTTAAGAAGGACCTATGTTACTAAGAGGGTTTATTGAGATCATATTTACCCATTTGAGTCGCATAGGTTGATTACAAACTATAGAAAATCGTCTTATAGTAACCAAAATATGGTGAAAATTCCGCCATGGGGCTAAGGGTTTAATGACAAAAGCAGTACCGGTACTGCGGATGTTAACACTTGCACAATGTTATTAATTGTCCAGCCAAATTATAAACCAGTTAATGGTATATTTTTGTTTGTCGGTATAATTTAACCCTCTCGGTATATCATGACGCCTTTTTCTTTATATTTGAGCTAACGGGAGTCGATTCTACTCGGCTTAGGAAGGATCTGTGAGAGTTTGAAGGTTCATCGAGATAATTTCTACTTCAATTTTATTCTTAAAACGTCTTTCCTAAGCTGAATAACCTTGTCTACTGATAGCCATAGTAAATGAGAATATTGCATCATCATCTGAAAGTTAAAAAGAGCCTTAAATTAACCCTAGTTCTGAAAAAATGGAAATATACATTTCTCTCACACTAAGAAAGGACTTACTGACCTTAATATGTGGTCGAATACAGTTGCCTTGAGATATCATTAACTAAGTTGTTCTTATCATGAAAAGTGACCTACCCGCACTAAAAAATTACACTGGAAACGTTAGCGATAATTGGTCCTTTCTTAAAGCGAGAGAATTATGTAATGGATGACTGTACTTTGTTGTGTATAATATTATGTCAAACTTGCAAACTAATAATAATGTAAAACTTGCAAAATAAACAAACCAAAACAGGGACGACACAATATAAAGGCGAAAGAACTTATCAAAATCGCTATGTGAAAATAACGCTTTAATTAAACCGGAACGGCACACTATAAAGACAAAAGAACTTGGTTACATGACACAGCACACATAATTGGTTGTCTAATATTTAATGGAGATAATAAAAATAGTGCTGGACACATAAAAAGTAGCCAAAATTATAATGTAAAACTTGCAAAATATACAAACCGAAACGGAAAAAGAAAATTGTGCTGATGATATTTCTGAACAAGTAGAGAAGAGAACAAGTGATTGAAATATTAATAAAAATTTAAAACTTGCAAAATAACAAAAACAGAACGGCACAATATAAAAGGCAGCCGGTTTCATTGAACATGTTGAACTAGTTGAGAAAAAAAAAATGCGACTTCAAAGAAAACGGGTCAAAGAAAATCCCTAGCAGTTGATCTTGAGTGAGATTATAAATATGAGAATAGATACTGTATGTGACTTATAGCGAACCTAAATTAAGATAATGCTTTGTAACTATTATTCAGTGAACACATATTAAGTAAATAGCCTTTGTGTCTAATATTTAGCAAACCCAGGTATTTGTAAGCCGTTGCGAACCCAAGAGAAAGAGCTGTAGGACTTAACAAATTTGAGGGAAGTGTAGCTTACAGATCAGAGAAAATAATACGTTACTTATTTATCCAACACATTTAGGAAACAAACTTCACCTACATTCAGAAAACACAGATCTGTGTGACTAGGAAAACTTGGAGTACAGCAAAGTTTGAAAACCAATATTAATCATAGACAGATGAAAGAAAAATGCACCTACCTATAATAAAGGGAACTATTAACATTTCTTGAAGTGAGGAGTCAAAATGGTAAACTTGAGTACAGAAAAGTTAGAAAACCAACATTAATCGTAGATAGGTGAAAGAAAAATGCACCTAACTATAATAAAGGAAATATAGATAGGCCTAAAAAAGGAAACTATTAATATTTCTTGAAGCGAGGCGAGTCAAAACGCGCCTGGTGAAAGAAAAATGCACTTAACTTATTATACAGGATACTATTAATATTTCTTGAAGTGAGGTGAGTCAAAACGCGCCTGGTGCCGATATAATACTATGTAAAGCTTGTGCGAAGTGTAGTAACGGTGTTTATTAGGCTGACGAAGGCCAGTCGCTTCGTGTCGTCTCCACTAGCTTATGTCTTTCTGTGATACTGATGTGAAGGCATTGCATAGGCAGCGTTCTGTATATAACTACTGTAGGGGGGACTAGCCAGTTTGTAGGTGGCTGCTCAAGAAGTTTGTAAATTGATGAAAAGACTACTCAAAGAAATTCTGCAGTTAGATGAATAAATTAACCATCAAAATATACAACTTTGTTATGGTATATTTTGACACTACTGATTCTTTATTAATCTAACTCGAGTCATTTTCTTCTGCGAGTATTTTTTTATCGATAACATTTACTACTTGGCCCACCACATACTGATTGGCTGGTCTATCCCAACACCACCACCACCACCAACTCATTGTTAGAGCCCTGGGTTGTTGTCTTGTGAGGAAGGTTTCTCGCCACAGTATGGAAGAGCTCTGGTGATTTTAAATAATTATAATGTAAAACTTGCAAAATAAACAAACCAAAACAGGGACAATACAAAGACAAAAGAACTTATTAAAATAATATAAAAGCTGGTATTTTCTAATGTTATAAGCACCAGTTCTCCACATCTGCAGATTCAATAGCGCTCATACTGTATTACACAACTATTCAAAGATTCTATGTTTACAATCTTAATTTACAGTACCCCAATGTCATTTGCAACTCTCATACATGCAAACACTGCCAGGTCATCTCTTAATGTAAGATTACATGTGATCTGACAAAGTTCACAGCCACTGCCTCTGTAGAGTATCATATCATTGTATAAACACTGCCACTAAAGTATAATCGCAACACAGCACAATTATATAATACTGTATATACCCTGCCAAGGTCATCCAAAATTCTTTAAATTAACTCAGAACTCTAAACTGGAGAAGTGTATAATTTTCTACATATATAACGTAACAAGTAAAAACAGTTGCTTACGAAACAATCTCTGTATGAACCAGAAATAACGAAGTAAAATATCAGCATAAAATATATCCCAGTAGCCCTTCTTTACCGAGGCGTTCAACGTTTGCTGACAAGACGACGACCTTTGTGTGTGTGTTGTAGTTGGTAAGTCTCCCCGGGGGATATTTGCCCTGGTGGTAAGCCCCCTTCCTTCCACCCATCCCCCTTTCCCCCCAGTCCTTCCAAACTCATCACGAACCCTTACAATCAAATGAGTATTTTTGTCATTCTCTTCTATCTACCTATGGCCATTTTTTTCAGCTTTAGAATGACCTACTAAGGTCAGAGTAAAAAATATAGCTTTTATTAGAGGTCAGCCACTTGAATGTCAGTCTATGTGCTGATACCAATATCAAGGAATGTTGCCAGAGGATAGTTGACGGAAAAGCACCTGTGTGACTGCTTAAAATTTTCCACCCCCATAACACCACATCCTCTACCACCTATTCCTGCCTCCCCCTCCTGCACTACCACCTCCACCTAATCTACCCCCACCACCACATTTTCCTCCCCCACCATCTCCCTCCCCCTCCCCCCCCCTTCCTGCGATCTTGTCCGAGCTCTTTCGTAGTCCGGTTATAATTTCAGTGTTTTGAATGGGAACCTCCTACCATTTTTTGTGGCTTGTGTTCTTTGTTTGAGCGGTGTGCACAAGCCCGTCTCTTGATTGTCGTTGCGGGTCTCACGCTTTAAGAATCTGGGGACACTGGGGACACTACATTAAGGGGAGGTTTTTGGACCCCCTTCTGCCTCATGTTTAGCCCCATTCCTTTTGGAATTTTAAGATGTTCGACCCATTAGTTTGGTGAATATAAGAACTTTTGCCTCATTTCTGTCAATTTTAAGACCTTTCGTGCCATTTAGGTGTCAATTTTTTCTTGGCGAGCGATAGCTAGCCTGCAATTAAAGAGGAACCGGCCTTTGGCCGGGAAATTTATCTACCGAATTTTTTTAAAAATTTATCTTGAAGGGGGGGTAATTTGAAGTTTGACGAGGGTCTAGGGAACAAACTAAAAACCTTCCCCTAAGGTAAATACAGTACTAAAGTCCAATTATCTCTAGTTCACCGAGAATTTTTTTGTAAATTGATAGTTTTATTTATTTATAGTAGGCCTATGTCCAAGCAGAAAATTGTGTCGACCATTTAACCATTTATATTGCACTATTTTTAAGTTGTCAAAGAGAATAATTAATTTGTTTGAAAATTTACAGAACAACTTATTTAATGATATTTCAAGGCAAATTACTAGTTGTACATTTTGTTATCAATATTGTTTGATAAGTTATTAAGTAAGTATTGAGTTGTGAGAATGTTAAAGAGTCCAGCCTGCCAGCAGTGTAAGTCAGTTTTGTGTTAGGTTCTTAAAGTGAAGCAGCCGACTCAGGACCATCGCCCGGGTACTCAATGTTAATAGGTTTTAGGAGGGGATTTAACAGCTTATTCCTTACTTACGACGTCATAAGATACTATCACCATGTTATAAAGGACTTATGACATGATGTAACAGCTTAATCCTAGATAAAAGTAAATTATTTGAAAGCCGAAAAGTTTATTTCCTTACTTATGATGTCCTAGGATACTCAAGGTATCCTCACTTGCTTGTGTAAGTGTCTGTGCTCAGTTATGACACATTTTAATTATTGCTTGTACAAGAATTATGACGTCGGCTTTCAAGGTACGACAGTCATAAGAAGATGCGAGGTCTTAAATAATTTGAGTACCCGGGCACAGGACAATTATCCAGAGACACTTCAGTAAACAGAGTATGGATAAATGGCCGGCAGTTCGTACCACTAACAACATTAAACTCTACTGAATCATTTCATATTATCGCCAATCCACCAATTAACTTACAAATAAATCTAATTAATGAAATCGATGAAACTAATGAATACATGTGGTACCGGTACTCCATGGATTCGAACGTAGGATACTCGCACAGAAATTCCGCGCACTAACCATTATGCTATCAAGACTTCGAAATAAATAAAATGGCATTAGCTAGAATACAAGATAATATGATGAAAATGGATAACTGAGAAATAATTTTACCACTTAGACTCCAAGGGGGTTGTTGGAATTAAATAAAGAAATTTTTAACTTATTGAAAATGAACTAAGACGGTCACTTTCTGAATTGGCAGTCTCGGGGTTGAGTCATTCATTCGGCTATTCCCTTTAATAGTTATATCTATCTATGTACTCAGGCCCATTCCCCATTTTTTTTTCTGAGGGTGGCCGACTCGAGACAGAGCCGTTGATACTGATAATTATTTGTATGCGAATACAGTTATGTTCAATTAGACATGATTTGAGGTTCATAATGTTATATGAACAATACAAGTACTATTCAAAGTACAGTATTTTGAATGTTGTATCAAAGGTTTCATATTTCAGTGCACGAGTGCTCATATTGGCATTGCAATTATAATTTAAAACTTGCAAAATAAACAAACCAAAACTGGGACGACACAAGATAAAAGCAAAAGAAATCATAAAAAATTCGCTATGTGGAAATAACGCTTTATGGAAATTGCCAAATTGTCCGGATCTCTGTTTACGGAAGTGCCTCGACCTTCTTCACCAATTGGGCGAGAATCATGATCTGTGTTGTGCCTTATAATTATTTTTTTCCCTCGTTCTCCCATTGTTTATGTTGAGAGCTTTCTTAATGTTAGCTGGCGTAGAGAGAACGGCAGTTAGTGTACCCGACTCAGGACCACAGGGAGGTGCTCTAACGGCCCACTAGTAGTTCCAACATAATGTAATACGTTTTTTCCTCGAGATTAGGCTTTTTCTTCCAAGATACTTTTTTTTTTTGTTCCCAAGAGAATAGGGTGGTTTTTTTTTTTTAAGAGAATAGGCTTTCTTCCTCACTAACTTTATTTTTCCTAAGAGAATAGACTGTTTTTTTTTCTTTAACATAATAGGCTTTCTTCCTCTCTCTCTCTAGGTTTTTATCACAACTACCTTCAGTATATAGGAGTATTATAATTTAGGACTATACAAATTAATCATATAAGTTGTAAATGGCTCCTATTTGATACAACACATTTGTAAAAAGAACTATACTGTATTCATTGCCTTATTCAGTCGTGTAACATAATGGTCTGTAGTTTTAGTTGGTCAAATACAGATTAGGAGTATGAAATGGAAATTATATGGATGAAAATAATGATATTTGATGAATACAACCATTAATAACCCCTGACTTCTTAGAGTTAGTGCATGTTTAAAAGATATATGTATATACAGTACTCAGGCACATACCCCATTACTGGGGGTGGCCGACACGAGACAGAGCCCGAACAGAAACAACATTTAAAGTTCCTATTCTCTGGGTCCGGGACCACTTTCGCATTCCCTCGCCGTTTCTCTGTCTCGTTGAGTAGGAGAATTATAAAAGGGGAGGAGGATTCCGCCTCCTGCCCCCTGGTTATAGAACATGGTGTTATCTGAGCAATGGAATGTAGATATATAGGAAAATACGCATCATACTGATCGTACTTCATTATGAAATATGAGATAGCAAGTATAAAACCTCGCATGGACGGTGAATTCCAAGTTAACCAGGCAAGGATTACATGTTAATAAAGAACCCACAAGAAAAATATAAAAATTTATTTTAAAAGGCACACGGGTGCAAGTGCTTCAGGGGACTTTGTTGAGTCTTGCTGAGACACTGTTAGCGCTATACCAACATCGACCACTCTGATGACATGATGGGCCTATGTTGTGGCAAGTCTTTATTGTACTGTACTACAGTAATAGGACTGAAACCACACTCTCTGTGCATGAAGCCGTCTTTAATGCAAACACTGCAGCACCCGTCACCTGACGGACATCAAAATCTGCCTATTATGTAACTTGGGAGCGAGGCAAGCTGTTGCAGGCAGTGCGGGAGGGCCTCCTCCGCCGCCCCCCAAGTCTGGATGCGCACTGACATGCGAGACAGTCTTCTCTCGCACCATTGCAGCGTTACACTTGGCAAAAACAGCTCAAAACTTGCTAATTTTTAGCAATGTTGGCCTACCTATGCAAGATCATTGCAAGACAACCAGACGTCGTACAGAGATGATTCAGGTGTCAATGGAAAGCTCTATTACTGTACTTTCATGGATAAATCATTGTATTACATTCTGGCTCTTGCTTTTGCATGAAAATGTGTAGGGAATGAAGGTCAATTTAGGCCAAAATGCCCTCACCGTAAGAGTTAAACTTTTATCTATGTAGCCTACAGTATGTACACATGCATGTTTAAGCCTAGGTCACTCAAAGGTGGCAGTCTTGAAACAGCTAGGGGAATTCTCAACTGCAACTTAACAGTTTTGTGTTGGGACGAGCCGCAGTTCTCAAATACAAGGCTGTATAACATTATTGGCACCCTATGTACAGAAAAATACAATGTGCTTGTGGTGGTGTTGAGAGGAGGAATTGTTTTAAAGAGCAAGCCGAGTTTTCTCTTATTGCGAGACACAAAAGAAAATCATGAACAAAGGATGCCAGGCAAATGAATCAGAAGTTCCGGCAACTCCTTATAACATGTCTAGGGGAGGAGAGAGGGGGGGGGGGGGGGGGAAAGCTGATTTAAAAAGTACTAACCACAATAAAAATATATTATACTACCAAAGTCTGTGGTAATTTCTAAAGCCATGGACTATAATCTTTAGTACTTTATGAAATTCATAGCCACATTTATATTTGGTATGAATTATAATTTAAATATTACCAGTACAGGTACAGTACTATAATTCAGAGGTTAAAGAACCAGGTTACATAAAATAAAGACTAAAGCTTATGACTTAATAAAGTACCTAAGTTTATGATCAATGGTTTCAGGGATTCATAATAAAATACTACTTTTGTTGATACAAAGTATATGGATGTAGGCGGTGCTGGTTGGGAGGAGGGGCATCGACTGACTGGGGACAGAGGTGCATGGGGCGGTTCGTTCGTGGCCACCCCTTCGGGGATCACGGCGTCAGGTAATAGATAGATAGACAAAGATATACCAGAGAATATAATTTAATTATTCCAATAAGCACCAAAGACTATAATTGAAGTTTCGAAAAAGTACCAAAGGTTAAAATTAAAATGTAAAACTTGCAAAACAAACAAACCAAAACAGGAATCGCACAATTTAAAGACATAAAGAACTTGTCAAAATCACTGTTGAAATAACGCATTGAAGCAAAACAATACCATGAAATATAAAAAACACAAGAAAAATACTAACAGGTAGTACAGAGTTTCAAAAAGTATGTATGTACCGGTGTGTATATACTCGGGCACATAGCTGGGGGTGGCCAACTTGAGACAGAGCCCGAGAAAATATAAAAAAACTTGCACACATCTATGTCGTCCAGGAGAAGACCCAGAGACCAAGGATCACTAGGGGCTTCATGTAACCTACAGGTCCCAGAGTACCCACAACTATAGTCCATTCATTCTAGGTTGGGCAGAAATAGTAACCTCTAACCTCTCTAACTCAAAAATAGCTAGAGCAAATGAGCTGTCAATTTCCACACCTATTCCCTAACCAAGTCATCCCATTTAGTAGAAAAATTAGCTCGATTACGATAGCCCTTTTTGAGTTACAGAAGTTAGAGGTTACGATATCTGCCCAACCTAGAATGAACAGGGTATTATTGTAATGCCCTCGAAAATATCCCGCAACCCCAATAATGTACTACCCGAGTTGACGTCAGGTATAGTGTAAAATAGTCGTTGATGGGAAGTCCAATAAACTCATCACGTGAATCACCACGAGACTATCACCTGGTTCTTACAAATCGGACTAAGGTTACTATACTTTTAGTACGTCCGTGGTAGTACAGTGGGTTAGCGCGCGGGCCTGGTGGTGATGGCCATGGTCACTAACCAGGGTTCGAACCCCACCCAAGGCATCTCAAAACCTGTGGGTTTTTAGGAGGGTTAAACTCCCTTCAGAGGTTCGAGCCCCGCGCCAGGTACCAGGAAAGGTTGATCCTAAAGTGGGCCTGGGGAGTTTTCAGGACAGAAAAATTCCCTTCACACCCAGCATTTCAATTATAATACACAAGGACATCATACGGTATAATAACATTACACAAGGACATAATACTATGGAAATCTGAAGGAGGCCTAATGACTCATGTTTGGCAGTTCTTTACAGTCCATGAGCCAAATCCCAACACTTCACAAATTGACCACTTGCGAATTTCAGGCTATAAGGAAGTTGTAGTCGTAAACATTGATATAATTCATACTTGTTTTCACCAATTCACCAATTAATTTACAAATAAACCCAACTAATGAAATCAATGAAAGTAATGAATACATGATTTGAAGCCTAGAAAACAGTGTATAGGCGTTCGTAATAAGGCAAACAGGATTCTCGGGTTCATCTCTAGGAGTGTGAGTAACAGAACTGCTGATGTTATCTTAAAACTTTACTTGTCATTAGTGAGACCCCATATGGATTATGCTGTCCAATTTTGGTGTCCTTATTACAGAATGGACATAGATTCATTGGAGAGAGTACAGCGTAGAATGACAAAAATGATCCATAATATTAGAAATCTTCCGTATGAAGAAATTAGGTTTACATTCGTTAGAGAGACGCAGAGTTAGAGGGGATATGATAGAGGTGTTCAAGTGGGTTAGTGGGATTAACAAAGGGGACATGACAAATGTACTAAAGCTCAGTGATAGCGAAAGAACTCGTACCAATGGTTTCAAATTAGATAAATTTTGTTTCAGAAAAGATATAGGCAAATATTGGTTTGGTAACAGAGTTGTAGATGGGTGGAATGGACTACCAAGTGCTATAGTGGGATCTAAAACTGTAGGGAGCTTTAAGATAAAATTGGATAAGCATATGGACGAGAAGGGTTGGGTGTGAAGGGGGATCAGCCGGGTTGGGCCAATCAGCGCTCTGCAGACCCCCATAATCCTGCGTTAATCTCTAACCGTTTTGGTAAGATGATCCTCAGGGTATTAGAGTGTTGAGCCTATAATTGGGCTTTGTAATTGATTTGGGGTTGTGTGGGACAGGGATCTGCCTTGCTTGGGCCAGTCGGCTTTCTGCAGACCCCCATTTTCTTATGTTCTTATGTGGTACTCCAAGGACTCGAACCTAGGATACTCACACCGAAATTCCGCACACTAAGCATTAGGACGGAAAGTATGAATAATTTGGCTTTATGTATTATTCAAATGTACTACTGTGGGGATCGGTTTTTACACCATACCCGAAAGAAGATTTATGGAGCTCTGATCTTACTCTCAACCATCTGAACAATTTTACCAACACACCTAAACTTCGTTAAATGCGGAAATAGCCTCACGAAAATATCATGCCCTGGTGGGGGCACGAACTCTCGACCCTTGGGTGTGAGGCAGACACCTTACCAGTTAGACCAATAGAGATATCCCACTTGGCCTGTTCGGCTCAGGGTATTTCCGCATCCGAGGTCTGTTTAGGCTAGACTACTTTCACTGACTTTACACTACTTCACCTTCCGGGAAGCGAAAGCTCCGAACAGAGAGGAACGAACAGAGAGGAACAAGCTTGAGCCGAATCGACCGAGAGTCCGTCAGAGAGATGAACGGGAATGGTGAGTCAACTTCACTGAGCGATGCTACACGCACCTACTAACTGCCCAGTTGGCAACTCGCTTGGGCGGCTGGCAACTCCACAACCCAACCCAATCGAGTCTCACAACACTCCCTGCTCTCTCCTATCCTCTTCCTTGTCCTGTGGGGATCGGTTTTTACACCATACCCGAAAGAAGATTTATGGAGCTCTGATCTTACTCTCAACCATCTGAACAATTTTACCAACACACCTAAACTTCGTTAAATGCGGAAATAGCCTCACGAAAATATCATGCCCTGGTGGGGGCACGAACTCTCGACCCTTGGGTGTGAGGCAGACACCTTACCAGTTAGACCAATAGAGATATCCCACTTGGCCTGTTCGGCTCAGGGTATTTCCGCATCCGAGGTCTGTTTAGGCTAGCCTACTTTCACTGACTTTACACTACGACCATATTTTTTGTTGTCAAATCTGCAAAATATCGATAAGCGATAGCTATACAGTACCTTTAACTTCCATATAGCCGGAAACTCGCAAGTATCGGTATTCATTCGTACCAGCCAAGGGGGATTTTTTTTTACCATAACTCCAATAAACAGAATGATAACCATAATATTGACAAATTTGAAATAACATCTCCACAATAATGTGTGGGGCCAGGCTACAGGATAGAATAACAAATGTTGAGCTGAGGAGACGTTTAGGTATAAAGAGTATTAGCGAGGTGATGCGTACAAGTAGACTGGGATGGTATGGACATGTGGAGAGAATGGATGAACAAAATTGGGTGACAAAATGCAGGTCTGTGATTGTGGAGGGAGCTGCACCAAGGGGTGGACCGAGGAAGACCTGGGATCGGACTATACGCGCCGATCTCAAATCCAAGAACTTGACAAGTGAAGCAGCCCTTAACAGGGTTGCCTGGAACGCCGCCATTAGGACAAGAGACTGAAACTGCACTTATGTGTGGAACACTCAGTCTTAAAATGTTATGTATGTATGTATGTATAATAATATGAAAAATGTTACTGTTCTGGCCCATGGACTATTATTGTACCTGATCTTAAAGCTTACCAAAACGTCCTCACACCAAAAGCTATAACCACCACATTACCTGACTGCCTCCTCACCTCCACATTAGTCAAGGTAACTAATTGGGAGCTAAGAAGCCAGGAAGAAATCGACACCTGGACGGAGATAACGTCTTAAAACAGTACAGTAGGCCGAATGGATACAAGCCAGAGAAAGAGAAAAAAAGCAGGTGACCCCCCTTAAAGATCGAGTATCGGTGAAGAGGTGCATACAAGCAGGCTAGGTTGATTTAGGCATTTGGTGAGAAGAGATGATCAAAATAGGGCAAAGAGATGCAAGTCTGAATGTGGAGTAGACCTAGAAAGATGGGAGATCAGGTTCTATTATCCCATTTTAATTACAAATATTGACAAGTGAGGCTGCCTGGAATACCTCCATCAGGACTGAAACCGTACTTCTTATGGATCACTCGGTCTTTAAACTGTATATGTATAAGCTATACCGGTAAGTGTAAGGCATTGACAGTACTGTATAGTATTATAGTCTGTTCATTCTAGTTAGGCAGAAATCGTAACCTCTAACCTCCCATAACTCAAGAAGAACTAGAGTAATCGAGCTAATATTTCTACTTAATAAGAAGACTTGGCTAAGGAATAGGTGTGGAAATTGACAGCTCATTTGCTCTAGCTCTTTTTGAGTTAGAGGTTAGTCTTTAATTAGAGTTTACGATTTCTGTCCAACCTAGAATGAACGAACTATAATGGAGAGATGCGTAGGAGCAGGCTTAGATGGTATGGACATGTGGAAAGGATGAATGAGAATTATTGGGTTAAGAAGAGCAAGTATATGAACGTGGAAGGAGTCGCAAGGAGAGGTATATATCTTCTGATCTAACTTACATTTCCAATTGGGGCAGAGAAAACCTTGTTGCCTTTAATGCTTCCAAAACCCAATTTCTCCATCTATCTACCCGTCCGGAACTCCCAGCGGACTATCCCTTATTCATCAACAATACAAAAATCAATCCTTCATCTTCTCTCAATATTCTTGGTGTCTCTTTTTCTTCTGCTCTCACTTGGAAGGACCATATTACCAGTCTTGCTAAAGCAGCCTCCCAGAAGCTGGATGTGCTCAACCGCCTCAAGGGGTTCTTTACCCCTGCACAGCTTCTTGCTCTGTACAGGGGCACAGTGCGTCCATGTATTGAGTATAGGTCGTACTGTATTTATACTGTATCTATCTTATGTGTCTGGAATAAAGAATTATTATTATTATTATTATTATTATTATTATTATATATTGTTCACGTGTGTGACGAAGATCCTCTCACACCGCACTTCTAGACAAAGTAGAAAGGAAGGCCTTTCATATCATTAATTCCCGCCCACTCATCAACTTTCTGCAAACTCTCTCTCTTCCCCACAATGTTGCATCTCTCTCGCTATTCTATCGCTACTACAATAATCAGTGTTCCTCAGAGCTCTCCCAGTGTATACCACCTCTACGTAGGGTATGTGGTACCGGTACCTGTCTTGCAACACAATCCCAGCCCTACTCTGTGCAACTCTCCAACCCAAGAGTGAAACGTTATTCTCAGACTTTCTTCTATTCAACAGCTGAGCTCTGGAACTCTCTCCCAGAATCAGTCTTTCCCTCCTCCTATGATTAAATTGCTTCAAACTCTGTGTGTCCATGCATTTTGGCTCGAACGTCCCTTGATTTTGGCCCTGTCACTCTTTCAACTATGGGGGAGGCACTCGCTACAGGCAGTTCTGCCTTTTGTCTCCCTCACATATTACTAAAAAAAAAAAAAAAACAAAAAAACAAAAAAAACGTGGGATCAGGTAGTGCACACTGATCATGCAGCCAAATGACTGACTATAAGAGGATAACAAAGACCGTGCTGCCTGGAACGCTGCTATAAGGTGAACATAAAGACTCACTGGGGAGGCTCTAGCACCATAATATCAGTACTGTCCATGTCATGGTCTGATCGGTATAGTGGTCACAATATTGGCACAGGGTGGCTCTGTACCGGCACTGGTATGTAAGATACAGTGTATGTTAGTAGTGGACTGTGTTGGGGCCAGACCAGTTGCAGGGTCTGGTAAATATGTTTGGAACAGTGTGCGAAAAATGGAATCTGAAGGTAAATGCGGGGAAGAGCAAGGTTATGGTCTTCACAGAGTGTGAAGTGAAGTTGAAATGTCAGGCTATGGAGATTGTCAGCTCATTTAAGTATCTGAGCAGTGTGTTGAGTAAAGATGGGAGTACGGATGAAGAAGTGCGGGAGAAGGTGCAACAGGGGAAGAGGGTTGTAGGAACGCTGAAAGCAGTAATAAGAAATAGGGTGGTCAGTATGGAAGTGAAGAAGTCATTGCATGACAGTGTGGTAATCCCGACACCGACTTACGGAAGCGAAGCATGGACGTTGGAGAAGAGACTCGGACCAAGAGTGAGAGGGGTGGAAATGAGTTACTTAAGAAGTGCGTGCGGAGTTACATGGAGGGATAGACAGACGAATGAGGAAGTAAGAAAGAGGTGCAGTGTGGAGGTAAATGTGCTGGAAAGTGTGAAAAGGAACACCTTGAGATGGTTCGGTCATATGGAACATATGGGAAGCGAGAGAATGACTAAGAGGGTGTACGAGAGTGAGGTGGAAGGACAGAGAAGGAGAGGTGGAAGGATGGAGTGAGGAAGTATATGGATGAAGGCGGTGCTGGTTGGGAGGAGGGGCGTCGACTGACTGGGGACAAAGGTGCATACATACATACATACATAACATTTTAAGACTGAGTGTTCCACACATAAGTGCAGTTTCAGTCTCTTGTCCTAATGGCGGCGTTCCAGGCAACCAGGCATGGGGGCAGTTCGTTCGTGGCCACCCCTTCGGGGAACACGGCGTCAGGCAATATATATATATATATATATACTGTATATATATATATATATATATATATATATATATATATATATATATATATCCACAGTCCACACACGTCACTTCATAACCCAAGAACGACGAGCATCCTCTCGAGAGGTTTTACTGGTGGACGGCTTAAGCGTCCTCTCGAGAACCAACACATAAAACAAAACTTTCAAAACACCTCACTGGCACTCAAAACAAAGCAATATGTGATTAGGTAAGATAATTCCCCTCCATTACCTCCTATCACTCCTCCAGATGTGTCCCAACCCCCCTCCTCAATTATCGGGTACTGTACTTTCCCTATTATTCCCGATATTTATAGAGTATTTTCACGCGAGGACGGCTGGAAGAGAAGGGGGAGTCTTTCTCCGACCCTCTAGCCAGTCTCAGACCTCCCCTAGTCTCTCAGTAGCATACGAGACGGTGGAGAGGGTCGATGTACGGTAAGTCTCTCGCCAGTCCGCCTCAGATTACGACCACGGGGCTAAAATATAAGTTATTCACCAGCCAATTGCCGTTACTTCTTTTATTGCTCTTCGATGTTCATTTGTTCATATTAAAGGTAAAATAGGCGCATATATACTAGAAATAATGTTATATGTGGTACCCGTACATAAGAAATTTTTCGTCAGAATTGAAGCCAATATCTTTGCCTAGCGGGCACTTTAACTGCCATAGCTTCGCGCTTCTCGAGTTAAAGGTCAACTACAGGGACAAAACCTATTCAAACTACAATGTCCATTGGGATATGCTTGGCTTAGGGATATGATACTGAAGAACTATCATCAATGTGTCTTAACAACATAGAAATATAGCTTATCTAAATTATTTTGTGGAGATAACAGGTGTGTTTACCATGACATAGGATGGAATGGCAGGAACACTCAACATGGGAAGTGTATGAATCTGTGGTCTTTTTGATGTGAGAAACTCTTATAAATTGTATGCATCTGTACAGCTCAACATTTGGCTTCACCACTGTCTGGTCAAGGGACTGCAATATTTAACCCTTTCAGACATATGACGCAATTTTGAGCCTAATGGGGATACTTTAAAGCCTTTGTTACCATCAGGGGTATTTAGAAACCTTTAGCTTAATTACTTCAACCTCTGCAGCTGTCTTTGAGTTAGCTGTGGGAAGAAAACTAATTTTGGAGAGGTAATTACTGTATAAGAGTGAGAGAACTCTATTTCTTATTGCTAATCTGGCAACCTCTGCGTCATAAATGCGTGAAAGGGTTAAATTAACATAAAACGATACTTTCATTAAGAAATAGGCCTTGGAAGCGACCTCGGATCCCTTAACTTTAGCCCAGGATAAACGCTCGAAACACTGCCTGTACGTTTATTGTTGGCAGGATGGGATTATTTCTTGATGTGAACCACATCTTCAGGACCTTGTTAAATCTTTTGCAGAGTTTGAGTATTGAATTGAAAGGTATCTAAAATAATAGAAAAGAATCTCACCACGCTTTCACCACCACCGAGCGATTTTCCTGCACTGCCAACCACACCTCCAAGCCACAAGGAAACAACCCCCAGTCCATTATCTACTATTTTGTATGCGATATCCATGTGTAAATAAATATAATATGAATGTACGTTTTGTTATAATTATCCTCTATTACTTTCTGTGCATGTGTTGAAACGAATTCGGCTCCTCCAGTCAAGTAAACCCTACCTAATTAAACCAATCAACCCCAGTAAAAACCTGGTAAACCGTCCTGGTGGTGTAATTGTTAGTGTTTAAAAATATGTGTGTGATAACCCAGGTTCGAATCCTGGTGGATCACAATTATATGCTTTAATTAATTTCAATGGAGGTGTTTGGTGTTGTGGTGAAATTAATAAAAATATAGATAACAGTATCAATGAAGAAAAACAGACCTGACAGTCCATGAGCGTGTGCGATGTTTATATTGCCTCTCTATTTTCTATCGTCACGCCAATCAGCTGATACTCGCCCAGCTGATGGCCGAGGATGCCAACGACGTTTTAGATTAGTATTTTTATCTCGCATTTAACCCGGCAAGTGCAATAAGCCTCATGGAATAAGTGTATAGCGAATGCGAAGGCCTCACGGAAGCAAGACCATGAAAAAAAACTTCCAAAACACCCCAGGGGCTATCAAAACAAAGGAATATGTAATTAGGTGAGATAATTCCCCTCTATTACCTCCTAACACTCATCCACATGTGTCTCAACCCACCCCCTTCCCCTCTTTTTCAACCCCCTCTTCAATTATCGGCAATTTTTCGTCTTATCAGTTATTTCCTGCGCGAATTATTCTCACGCGGTCTCGAAGATATGGGTGAGTCATTTAACCTAAGAAGTGCGCATGGGGGGTATGAGACACCACACTCCTGTGCTGACGTATTTGAGCTGTTCCCATCACTAACATCGTTATTTTACCATAAATAGCATTAATACTTATCCATATGCGCCTATTATAGGTTGCTTATAAAGGTATTAACCTGTTACAACAATAAAACAAGTGGAAACAGTGTTTGGATGGTCAAAATCGGCGATACAGGCCGGGAGTTACATAATGTATGGCTGAGGCAACCTCCCTGCCCTCCTCCCCTCCCCTTGTCTGGAGAGACACTGTTACGCAATAGTCTCTCTCTCGCTCTTTCCCACGCTTGGTAACAGTGATGACAACGCCCTGCTACCAACTCGCTAATGTTAGCACGAAAATAACCACAGAATAAGGGAATAACAGGGAAAATAGGTGATAACTGAAGGAGGGGAGGAAAGTGGGGAAGGAGGGGAGGTGGAGGAGTGATATTTGGCATGGCCCAGGGGCAAAAAAATAAAAACAAAAAATAAAAAAATAAAAACAAATTATTATTTTTTTTTTTGGGTGTTTTAAATGGATTTTTTCCCCCCCTTACTCTTAAAGAGTCTTCCCGCAGTCCGCCGGGGGAACTCTTTAGAGTATCCCCGCAGTTCCCGGGTTAAAGACCCTATAGCAGTGTGAGATCTCTGCCGGGAGCCTCAGTGCGTTGCGAGACATTGCAAGGGAGGGTGTGTCTCTCACCCGGCCAACCCAGATACAAAATATAAGTTTTTCACACCCCAAATCCTGTTCCTACTTCTTTTATCACTCTTCAAGGTTCATATGTTCATCATATAAGTAAACTAAATGCACATGGAGAAGAAATTATGTTTTATATAGTAAATATAACAAATTCTGTCAGAATCGAAGGTAATTAATTCGCATATGACTACGTTACGCCAACAGGCAATTACGCGCTCCGCCGCTCCTCGGGTTAACCCCTACTGTACCATGGCATAGTAGATAAAAGTGTACCCTCCAGTACCAGACTTGTTGCCATAATCAACGAGACAACACCTTCTCGACAGCTCAAGAGTTGGTGGGTAACTGAGTCAGCCGGCCCAAACTAGCTGAAGCGGCTATCACACTGGGCCAAATTCTCGCCCTTCTCCGATCTTCGATCTCCGTTTTCAGGCAGTAGCGCAGGCAACTCCTATTACACACATATATTAGGCTTTACCCACTGGCTTTACCACGGTTAAGCGATCGTTATATTGTGGTGTTTCACCTAAACTGTAGAATAATATGGATTGATATTGACAAATGTAGTGTAGTAGGACCCAATCTATATGCTAATGTTGCTATGTTTTGCGTTTGAAGCTTATATAAGTAGCTACGAGGAAGTTTTTCGCAATATATACAGCCTGACGGCACCCTTGTCGTTACCGCGGCACTAAACTATCGATTTTTACTTTTTCGGAGGTTTTACAATGTTTTCGATTCATACCAATCGCCGTGGCGTAGGAATTACAGTGGTTATTTGGCTGCAAGTGGTGTAGCTATCATAACATTAATTTACCTAGTTTATGTCTATCCACAGCCCTTCTCACAATCAAAACACACAATTTTGTAGAAAAATATATATTTCGACATCATATACTTGAGATATCATTGAGATTAAATGCGAGCCGTATTGAGGCTGACAATTTACCTCCGTCAAAAGACGATGCTTCCCATCCAGTGCGGGCTGCATCCTAGCTCCGTTAAACGGCGATATTTGTGCCGGAGAAGGGTGGTAGCTCCGTTTTTTGCGGTAAAAGGGCGAAAATTGGCCCAGTGTGAAACCCCCTTAACCCGGGAACTGCGGGGAGACTCTTAAGAGTTCCCCCGGCGGACTGCGGGGAGACTCTTAAGAGTGAGTGAAAAAAAAATCAACTTTTGACATCGAAAAAAAAAAAAAAAAAAAAAAAAAAAAAAAAAAAAAAAACATTTGGGGCCCCTGGGCCATGCAAAATCTCAGTCCTCTACCTCCCCACTTTCCTCCTCTCCTTCAGTTATCACCTATTTTCCCTGTTATTCCCTTATTCTGAGGTATATTTTTGTGCTAACATTAGCGAGTTGCAAGCAGGGTGTTGTCATCACTGATGGCAAGCGAGTGCAAGAGAGAGAGAGAGAGTATCGATCAACTGTGTCTCAGTGGCCTTGGGGGAAATTGGCGGGAAAGCAGCTTGCCTCACCCATACATTATACAACTCGCGGGCTATATCTCCGATTTTGACCATCCAAACGCTGTTTTCACTCGTTTTATTGTTGTTTCAGGTTAATACCTTTATAATCAACCTATAATAGGCCCATATGGATAAGTATTAATGCTATTAATGGCACAATGAATATTTTAGTGACGGAAACACCTCAAATACGTCAGCACAGGGGGACGTTTCCAATTACCCCCATGCGCACTTGTTAGGTTAAGGTTGACCATGAGAAGTGTTGCCAACTCCATACAGCAGTGCCTCCAAGTTATATGTTAGCAGCTCCAGCTAGATATTAGCAGAACGGCTGAGAGCCGTCGCTGGTATTGGTGATCGAGTCACTATTTTTACCGGCGGCTGTATGCCATCGCTGGTACAGAAGGGGTTAATGGAATTATATCGATATTGCCCATATATATGTTTTTTTTTTTTTTTTTTTTGTCTATATTCCAACTTACTTCCTCTCGGGCATAGGCTGAGAGCCTTAACATTCACCGCTTTACAATGAACAGTGAAGCCCGTGAGGTCTTGTTCCAGTCTAGGGAGTGAGACATGTGAAGCACGTAGAGTACAACGAGCACCTGCCATCTTGCCTTCACATGAGGCACGGTGCTCACTCATGGCCCGAAACGACCCTATCTCTGAAGCCACCTCGTTCCTGTGCTTCACTGTCTCAATCCCTACACTCGGACTCTCACACTTACACACACACAACGCCACCTGTTGAGCAGATAACTCACCAGGCATTGCACCCCTATAGCATATTTTGAATATGGGAATATTCATACAGTGCTATTTAATCAGGGAACAATGAGGGTATTTTATTGACGTTTCGGTGGGCTTGTGGTAATGCACTGATACTAGGTACAGCACAAATTCCATCCCAATAATATCTTCCTATTGATACATCGGGATTTGAACCCGGGACCATTGGATTACCAGGCCAGTGGCAAGACCACTCCACCACACCTCCCCTAACAGTTACAGTTACAGTATATTCATTACAAAACATGACCCTGCATTAAACTTTGTTTTTCCTTTCACTCCTGGAGTTCACCTTTAACCCTCAACCGACGGTGAACATCATATGACAGGAGAGAAAATATTGGCCACCCATGCAGTGCCCATCATATGATAATAATAATAATAATAATATTTATTCAGTTAGTAATTTACAGAGTTGGTACCACATAGTATGTTACAAATATGACATGTACCGTACCAGCCTTGCATAATTCCAACTAAGGATAGCCCAATAAGGCCGTTAGGCGTATTTCCATTGGGGTCCTTGTGGGATTAGGTTAGCTGGGGAAATGGGGAGGATAAAGAAATAGATACTTTAGAGAAAGTATTTCTAGGGGGTTATTTTAAGATACCTTATATCCTATAGTAAATATCAGTAATCCGTAATCAGTAATCATTTCAGTTTGGTTTGTCTATCTCTTATGTCGTATTTAGTAGTAGACATAAGCTTGGTGCTCCCTTCTCGCAGCTGTCCGGTTCAGGTGTTCCTTCAGGCTACGTCTGAAGGAATACAGTGTTCTCTTTTCACGGACTGACTGGGGTAGGTCGTTCCAGTCTTTGATGGCAGTGAAGAAGAATGTTTGCTTACCCTGTCCTTGGATTCTCGGGACCTTAAAATTAAACATCCTGTTTCTTGTATTATGTCCACTCCTCATGGGTGCCATTTTGAGGACGTTAAGCTATGAGAGAGAGTCCGCACGTTTGGGGGACGATAGCCGGCCTATGACCGCTCGCCACCACCTTGGGGCCACTGACACGTACTGTCTCGTCTCCACCTCCGTACCTTGAGCAACAAGGTAAAAACTGCGAAAAATACCTTATTTTAGATTGTTTTCACCTCGGGTTACCCGATCGTTGCAAAAGAACCCGTGGTCGTAGGCCTCGAAGGATGATTCAGGTGTCATTGGAAAGCTCTATTATCGCCCTTTCACGGATATATAATTGTATTACGCTGTGGCTCTTGCTTATGCATGAAAAAGAGCATGAAATGAAGCTGGTTTTCGGTAAATATATAGGCTACCCGCCCAGCAATACAGTCATGTAAACAAGCATGCCCACTTTTAACCCGGGAACTGCGGGGAGACTCTTATGAGCGAGTGAAAAAAAAAATCAACTTTTGACATCGATTTTTTTTTTTTTTTTTTGGCCCCTGGGCCATGCAAAATCTCAGTCCTCTACCTCCCCTCCTTCCCCACTTTCCTCCTCTCCTTCAGTTATCACCTATTTTCCCTGTTATTCCCTCATTCTGAGGTATATTTTCGTGCTAACATTAGCGAGTTGCAAGCAGGGTGTTGTCATCACTGATGGCAAGCGAGTGCAAGAGAGAGAGAGAGAGTATCGATCGACTGTGTCTCAGTGGCCTTGGGGGAAATTGGCGGGAAAGCAGGTTGCCTCACCCATACATTATACAACTCGCGGGCTATATCTCCGATTTTGACCATCCAAACGCTGTTTTCACTCGTTTTATATTTGTTTCAGGTTAATACCTTTATAATCAACCCATAATAGGCGCATATGGATAAGTATTAATGCTATTAATGGCACAATGAATATTTTAGTGACGGAAACACCTCAAATACGTCAGCACAGGGGGACGTTTCCAATTACCCCCATGCGCACTTCAGAGGTTAAGGAGTTAGGCCTAAGTAACTATTTCAGTACCGTACCACTTAAGATCAGTTGTGCCAGCTTATTTACCAATAAATTTGTTTCTTTTTTCAAGGAATATAGTGTTTCATTGTTGGGATTTTTTTTATTTTAATACCACAAATTTTCCGAGTGTTTTTTATAAACAAAATAGGTAATTTGCATCAATATATAGTATTTGTAATTAATTAGAAATCTCGGGAAAACCTATTTTCCCCATTAGGCCTATCGATCAATGTTGAGACCCCCCCCCCCTCCCCCATAGTGATTTGAAAAGACATTAGCCTAACCTAACAACCTTACCTAACCTAACCTAGTATTATGGGTGGGGGCTGCTGCCCCCACACCGCCGCTGGTTGAGTGCTCCCTTAATAAATAAAAAAAAAAAAAAAAAATTGGCTGTTGATTATACGAATGTGAAAGAAAGTTGATGAAGTCTACGGTGTTCACTCTGCAATCTTCAGCTTTGATTGTACATTGATAACGGGAAAGTACCGTATTGACAACCTTGTTACGAAACTTAAATTTTAGTACCATACTTTTATATTAGGGTTTTCCGAATGCTTAACACATTTTCATATGATCTTTAGAGCTATCGATAGCTGGAAGTACCGTATTGACAACCTTGTTACGAAAAAGAAATTTTAGTACCATACCTTTTTATTAAGTTTTGCCGAGGGTTAAAACAAATTTTCTTATGATCTTTAGAGCATATAGATTCAATATTTATCTTAAAATATATCAACAAAATTCGTGGTATTAAAATAACATTGAACCCATTGTTGTCTATCATTCAGTGAATGGAGGATTTGCATTAGCTTACCCATAACAGCCGTGGGATACAATAATGGCTTGAGGGCGGGGGCCCCCCCACATGACAGTGTCATATATATTACCAGCAGGGGGCAAATAATAGCTTGCCGTGGGATAACTTTGAAAAAAGCAATCAAATTAGCCTAGACAGGAACATTACCGCAAGCGAAATAAACAAAGACGTCAACACAACCCAGAGGAAAGTCAACAAAAGTGGGTTTGTTTAAGCGCGGGACTGGTTTTATTTAGGTTAGGCCTATATCGGTGTTGTTAAAGCTGTTGCAGCAAATTCTACATGGGGCCGATATTGAGAATATTATTGCGATTTGCGAGTCTATACATACCCGTCCCTTCACTCACAAAGGCCAATGTCAAGATCACTGCACTATCATGCAGTTTCAGTAACTTTCTCTTCTTCCATGGTCACCATCCTATTCTTGGTAAATTTCTATAATTGCACCTATACGAGCTAGACAAATTATTATTGTATTTGATAAATCTACAGTTATACTACCCCTATTTTGTCGCTATTCTGTTGGTACTAATGGGTTAATATTATTAGTAGTAGACTTAGTATGGTTTGATGATGCGCGGAAATGTATATTTGACTTGAAATAGATACATTGAAGTATTACAAACCTTCGCAAACCCATAAACAGGGAACGTGAGCAGGGTTTATACCGTCGCGCACCCATAAACAGGGAACGTGAGGGGGAGTTTAGACCGTCGCGGAAACAGGTTACTTTTCGGTTAGGTTAGGTTAGGCTAATGTTAAAATACTAAAATGCGACGGTCCTCGGTATTAACCCGGGAACTGCGGGGAGACTCTTAAGAGTTCCCCCGGCGGACTGCGGGGAGACTCTTATGAGTGAGTGAAAACAAAAATCAACTTTTGACATCGAAAAAAAAAAAAAAAATAATATTTTTTTATTTTTTTATTTTTGTTTGGCCCCTGGGCCATGCAAAATCTCAGTCCTCCTCTCCTTCAGTTATCACCTATTTTCCCTGTTATTCCCTTATTCTGAGGTATATTTTCGTGCTAACATTAGCGAGTTGCAAGCAGGGTGTTGTCATCACTGATGGCAAGCGAGTGCAAGAGAGAGAGAGAGTATCGATCGACTGTGTCTCAGTGGCCTTGGGGGAAATTGGCGGGAAAGCAGCTTGCCTCACCCATACATTATACAACTCGCGGGCTATATCTCCGATTTTGACCATCCAAACGCTGTTTTCACTCGTTTTATTGTTGTTTCAGGTTAATACCTTTATAATCAACCCATAATAGGCGCATATGGATAAGTATTAATGCTATTAACCCGGCAAGCGCGATAGGCCTCACGGAAGGCTTCCTATAGGGAACGCGATAGGCCTCACGGAAGCAGGACCATAAAAAAAGCCTTCCAAAAAAAAAATGGCCTATCAAAACAAAGGATTTTGTCTCTAGGTGAGATAATTCCCCTCCAGTACTCATCCATGTAAATCTCACCCACCCCCCTCCCCTCCTTCCCCACCTTATTCTCCCCTCCCTCCCCACCTCAATTATCACCTATTTTTCCTCTTATTATCATCATTTATCGGTTATTTTTCTCTCCCGCGATAATGTAGCACAAGTGGGTTGCATAAAAGATCGTTATGCAACACCCAGACACCGGCACACACCGCCCCGCTCTTCTCAGTTGACTCCCAGACAGCGAGAGGGGAGGGCTGCCTGTCTCTCTCTCTCGCCTGAGATTATGACCGGGTGGCCAATATCTTCGGTTTTCACCACCCAAATGCTTTTCCCACTTATTTTAGCACTCTTGAAGGTTCATATATACATCATATATGTAAAATAAAAGCATACCGAAAACAAATAATGGTTTATATTGTAAATATAACGAATTCTGTCAGAATCCAGGGCTAGAAATGCACAAATAACTACCCTAGCACCTACTGTCATATCGCGCTTGTCAGGTTAATGGCACAATGAATATTTTAGTGACGGAAACACCTCAAATACGTCAGCACAGGGGGACGTTTCCAATTACCCCCATGCGCACTTCAGAGGTTAAACAACACTGTATATCAAAGAAAAAAATAAAAACAACAACAAATTACCTGAAAAACTCGTATCTGGTTGGTGATAATTTATCAAAATAAGTGTTTTTCCAGTTTCCGCGTCTGCTGAACCATCCCAAAACACGCTAAAAGGCGTGTTTTGAAGGGGGGAGGTGGTGGGGGGTAGTGGGGGAGGGGTAGTATAACTGTAGATTTACCTTGTATTTAATAGGAAGGTACAACGAGGTAAGTGATGTGGTAAATAGGCCTAGGTGGCAATATGCAGAAATGGATTATAAGGACATTCCGTCCCCTCTGACAAAAGTCTATCAATCTAGATGTGACATGGATTTTACAATGTTTCAGAGAGACATTAGCCTAACCTAACAACCTTACCTAACCTATCCTAGTAATAAGGGTGGGGGCTGCCGCCCCCACACCCCCGCTGGTTGGGTAAAACGGTAGAAATCCAGTTGGGGAGGAGTGAGTAACCATAGATTTTCGTAAGGGGGTCAGAGGGGGCGGAATGCCTTTATAATCCATTTCCGCATATTGCCACCTATACCACATCACTTACCTCGTCGTACCTTCCTGTTAAATACAATAATAATTTGTTTAGCTCGTATAGGTGCAATTAGCCTATAGAATAATTCCCTATTCTTTGTCACGGCTTCCAACACTCCCAGATTCTAGGATAGAAAGTATCAGGAAAAAAGAACTCCCAAGAACCCTCCTCAACAGCCGATTTATTTTTTGGATAGGCCTAAGCATATAATGAAGACACACACAATATTATTCAAATGATCCATCACATGCAGAAAGATTTATAGATAATATAGACAGACAAACAAACACACAGGGATACAATACATCAACCTGTTGAACTTTGCTGGCGGAAGTATGAATCACCGGATCACTGAACACGAGTGAGCACATGACAGATGCTTCAGTTATAAAATGATACATACATCCTCTACACATAGGGTTTATATATCATGGTAACAGGTACATATCAAGGTAAAGCTCTAAGAATGCGCTAAGTCATATCACATAATGGTAATAGCCTTAATTAAGTCAATAAGTATCCTGAATATCCTACTTACCAATCACACCCGCGGCCTTCAAGGAAAGTTGACGTCAGCAGTTGATTCACGAGTATAGTACAGTCCTACCTCATGTACGATTTCTATAATAAAGCAAATACCATATATATTGTGATTTTTAGCCTTATTCCATCTATAATAAAGTATTGACTGTATACAGAGTTGTAGAGAATGAGAGTAGGAATTAGTATCTTATTTGTATCTTAATTTTCTTTGGTTTCAGGGTCCAGGATAGCCTTAGTGCCCAAGGCTTTTGTCAACAGTTATGGCCCTCACAGGATTTTTCTTAATTACCGCGTTATTTCTATTTCTTCCTGATGGATCCTTTTCCCAAGGAGATGACAGGGCCCCTAGCCAGACCAGATCCACCAGTACAGATACCATAGATCTGTCAAAGTACCACCATTATGAAGATATATTGACTTTAATTGAGGCCCTAACTTCACAACACCCAAATTTAGTAAAAAATTACACCATAGGGCAATCGGTGGAGGGCAGGGAGCTCCTAGTTATCCAAATTAGTAACAATGTGAACAATAGGAGTGAGTTGGAGCCCATGGTGAAATATGTGGCCAATATGCACGGTAATGAAGCCATAGGTAGAGAGTTGGTAGTGGCCCTAACTCAACATCTGGTGGCTGGTTATGTCAGTGGTGACCCCAGGATAGTCAAAATGCTCAACACTACAGAGATACACCTCATGCCATCCATGAACCCCGATGGATTTGAGCTGGCGCAAGTAAGTTGGAATTTTTTAAGTTCAACTTGGAATTTTGGAAATAGGCTAGGCTAGCCTAGGCTATATATTTTGTTATTGACTTTCGTTGGCTAGGCGGTTAGGCCTAGACCTATTTATGAATTTCTTATTGGTAATATATAGAATGCGCCGCTATTTTATATTTTTATGCACGACAATATAGCCTTATAGGCTAGGCCTAGGTAAAAAATTAATCGCAGTGGCAAGTGATTAGCCTAGCCTAAGCAATTTTTGGTTTAATGTTATTTTAATACCACAAATTTTGTTGATATATTTGAAGATAAATAATGAATCTATATGCTCTAAAGATCATAAGAAAATTTGGTTCAATGTTATTTTAATACCACGAATTTTGTTGATATATTTGAAGATAAATATCGAATCTATATGCTCTAAAGATCATAAGAAAATTTATTTTAACCCTCGGCAAAACTTAATAAAAAAGTATGGTACTAAAAAAAAAAATTCGTAACAAGGTTGTCAATACGGTACTTCCAGTTATCGATAGCTCTAAAGATCATATGAAAATGTGTTAAACCCTCGGAAACAGGGTGTCAATCCACAAAATATGAATTGTGTTATCATTATGGTTTATTATTTTGTTATCATTATAGCGCGACGGAGCGGCGAAGGCGCGAGCTCTAGGGGGGTCCGGGGGCATGTCCCCCCCGTGATTTTTTTGAGAATTTAGGTGTCTAAAACAGTATTTCCTGCAATCTAAAAAGCAATCAAGATGGAAAATATGGAGACCAAAATTATGTCAATTTACCTTTTTTGTTTCTTAAAAGAAAAAAAGGGTTGGGGGAGTTTCTGTTATCATTATACAAAAAGTTCATTTGCGTTATCACTCAAAAAAACAGCGTCGTTTGACACCCTGCTCGGAAAAACCTAATATAGCCTAAAAGTATGGTACTAAAATTTAATTTTCGTAACAAGGTTGTCAATACGGTACTTTCCCGTTATCAATGTACAATCAACGCTGAAGATTGCAGAGTAAACACCGTAGACTTCATCGACTTTTCTTTCACCTTCGTATAGGCCTAATCGACAACCAATTTTTTTTTTTTTTTTTACCAAGGGATTAGTACTCAATCAGCGGGGGTGTGGGGGCAGCAGCCCCCACCCATAATACTAGGTTAGGTTAGGTAAGGTTGTTGGGTTAGGCTAATGTATTTTCAAATCACTATTGGGGGGGGGGGCGTGTCTCAACATCGATCAATAGGCCTAATGGGGAAAATAGGTTTTCCCGAGATTTCTAATTAATTACAAAAGCTATATATTGATGCAAATGAACAATTTATTTTATAAATAACACTGAAAATTCGTGGTATTGAAATAAAAAAATTCCGAAAATTTGTTTTAACCCTCGGCAAAACCTAATAAAAAAGTATGGTACTAACATTTATTTTTCGTAACAAGGTTGTCAATACGGTACTTTCAGTCATCGATAGCTCTAAAGATCATATGAAAATGTGTTAAACCCTCGGAAAAACCTAATATATAAGTACAGGTATGGTACTAAAATTTTATTTTCGTAACAAGGTTGTCAATACGGTAGTTTCCCGTTATCAATGTACAATCAAGCTGAAGATTGCAGAGTAAACACCATAGAATTCATCGACTTTTCTTTCGCCTTCAACAGCCAATTTTTTTATTTTTTTATTAAGGGATTAGTACTCAACTAGCGGGGGTGTGGGGGCGGCAGCCCCCACCCATAATACTAGGTTAGGATAGGTAAGGTTGTTGTTGTTGTTCTTGTTCCCCAAGCTGCCTGGCCGAACAGCCCCAAGGCCCTGAGCAAGGCCAAGGCCCCCACAGAACCCTCCCCGCCGACCACAATAAAGCCTGGGTGACCGAAGCCACTCCATGGCGGGGAGCTGAGGAGGGTGCGGAAATGCCCGGGAAACCAAAGCCCCACCCAGGGCCCTGTGTCCCTCAGCAATTATGAAGAGAAAGTTGAGGGGCAAGGGAAAAATGTGACGCTTTGGCTTCCAATCTTGGTAGATTGGGAGGTCAATCCACGTTAGAGACGCCGTCACTTGAGATCTAGAAAATATATAAGTAAAAGGAACAGTCAGAGTAAGCTATGGGTATGGCAGAGATTGCTCAGTTCTCACTCTAATAGACCAGCCCATCACCACATGACTAGAACCCAATCCTCTCAGCATCAGCTAGGAAAGGCCCTAGAAAGCCGCCTTTGGCGGGGGGATAGCTCCCCTATTTCAACCCTTTTCGGGGTTGGGCACCCGCCCTGGTTAGGTAAGGTTGTTAGGTTAGGCTAATGTCTTTTCAAATCATTATCGGGGAGCGAGCGTGTCTCAACATCGATTGATAGGCCTAATGGGGAAAATAGGTTTTCCCGAGATTTCTAATTAATTACAAACACTATATATGATGCAAATTACCAATTTAGTTTATAAAAAACACTCGGAAAATTTGTGGTATTAAAATAAAAAAAATCCCAATTTTTTTCCAAATTAGATAACATACAAGACCTCTTTCGCCGCCTTATTAGAAATAATTTATTAGGGAAAATAGGGACCAATAGACTCGCCATATTTTTCTCATTATAGTCCGCATGGAGGAATTTCGTTATCGACACTTGAAAAAACCCGATTACACCGAAAAAAACACGAAAATGATGTCCCGAACGTAAACAAAGCATTGCACCCAATGAATCCTTAGACCTGGGTCCTCTTCTTCTTGTTTTGAAAGTTGCGGTGAGTGCGATTCACCTTACCTTACCTTAGGTTACCTTAGGTTGTGTTCGCCACTCTCCTAGCAGCACCGAGGAGCGCGTCGCCCCTCGTTGTGGTTTGTGATTTGGTGCAGCAGACTGTTTGAAGAGACAGCCCGCTTCCTTGCTAAGATGGGCTCGTCTGGCCCAATAAAATGGCTTGAACGTTACTCACAAAAACGATATTATATTATATTATATTAGGGTTAGGGTTAGGTTAGGTTAGGTTAGGTTAGGTTAGGTTAGGTTAGGTTAGGTTAGGTTAGGTTAGGTTAATCTAATCTAATCTAATATAATATAATATTTGTACATTTTGGAAGCGTGCATGGCCTCCCCACAATTTTCCTTACCTACTGTAAAAGCGCGATTCACCCAATAAATGGCGCCATTTGACGGAGTATCTTCAGATTAATGAATAATGGGTAAGTTAATGCAAATCTTCCACTCAAACCATGATAAACAACAATTAAACACTATATTCCCTGGAAAAAAATATAAAGAAACTTGGTAAATAAGGCGGCTCTAGCTGTCTTGAATGTTACCCCAAATTATTGATATAGGCCTAGGTGTCAGTCCCAGGAAACTATCATAATACATATAAAATATATGGATATTTACCTTTTGATGGATACATACAGATACTGTACAATGACATAAGTTTAAAGACCTGTGATTACAGTCTCATGTCCTAAATGGCGGCATTCCAGGCAACCTTGTCAAGGGCTGCCAGTGTTGTCAAGTTTTTTTATTTTGAGATCAGACTGGCGTACAGGTAGCCTACCTGATCCCACGTCTTTCTAGGTCTACCCCTACGTATTGACAAGGAAATCAGACGAAAGGTCTTAAAATAGTCAAAAACTAATGGGGCTAAACATGAGGGAGAAGGGGGCAGGGGCCCAAGGGGGGCCCGGAAAACACAACCATCCCCCTCAATGTTAATTCTTTTCAGGAGGGGCAGTGTGACGGGTTCGAGAATAGTGGGCGAGAGAACGCGAACTACCGGGACCTGAACCGCAACTTCCCGTCCCAGTGGAGCCACCCGTCGGAGCACACCATGTACACCAACAGAGAACCGGAGACCCTGGCTGTCATGTCCTGGATCGTCAACAACCCGTTCGTACTGTCAGGAAATCTGCACGGAGGCTCTGTTGTTGCCAGCTACCCCTTTGATGATACCAGGTCGGTTTTATTACAGACCTCCGTCACTATCCGACGCCCCGATATCCGATATTATTATAGGTTTTTAGGTGTTTGGGTTTGAGTTTTGGCTGGGCCGAGAACACATCCCTATTTACCCTATTAATTTTAGGGTTCGCTATACAATTTTTAGTATAACTAAATAAGTTGGTCACCAATTATTTTGCAATATTTGAAAACAAATGTTGATTTTATATGCTCTAAACATCATATGAAAATGTGTTTTAAGCCTCGGCCAAACCTAATAAAAATATATGGTACTAAAATGGAAATTTTTCGTAACATGGTTGTCAATACCTTCCTATAGACGGCACCGATTCGTACACACACCATTTTCACCTGCTTGCCTACTGATGTGAGGCATGTGACGTGTAAGAGGTAAGCTTTTTCGCATAGGTTTAAACTTCCAGAAATTAATGGGTAATACATACCACGTACTGAGCACCGGTACTATGAATCCTCTGTAGCTGGCATGCAAGGGCTAGTTTAGTATTCCACGTACTGGGTAATATGAATCCACTGTTGCTGGCATGCAAGGGCTAGTTTAGTATTCCACGTACTGGGTACTATGAATCCACTGTAGCTGGCATGCAAGGGCTAGTTTAGTATTCCACGTACTGGGTACTATGAATCCGCTGTTGCTGGCATGCAAGGGCTAGTTTAGTATTCCACGTACTGGGTACTATGAATCCACTGTTGCTGGCATGCAAGGGCTAGTTTAGTATTCCACGTACTGAGTACTATGAATCCGCTGTTGCTGGCATGCAAGGGCTAGTTTAGTATTCCACGTACTGGGTACTATGAATCCTCTGTAGCTGGCATGCAAGGGCTAGTTTAGTATTCCACGTACTGGGTACTATGAATCCTCTGTAACTGGCATGCAAGGGCTAGTTTAGTTTTCCACGTACTGGGTACTATGAATCCGCTGTTGCTGGCATGCAAGGGCTAGTTTAGTATTCCACGTACTGGGTACTATGAATCCTCTGTAACTGGCATGCAAGGGCTAGTTTAGTATTCCACGTACTGGGTACTATGAATCCGCTGTTGCTGGCATGCAAGGGCTAGTTTAGTATTCCACGTACTGAGTACTATGAATCCGCTGTTGCTGGCATGCAAGGGCTAGTTTAGTATTCCACGTACTGGGTACTATGAATCCGCTGTTGCTGGCATGCAAGGGCTAGTTTAGTATTCCACGTACTGGGTAATATGAATCCACTGTTGCTGGCATGCAAGGGCTAGTTTAGTATTCCACGTACTGGGTACTATGAATCCACTGTTGCTGGCATGCAAGGGCTAGTTTAGTATTCCACGTACTGAGTACTATGAATCCGCTGTTGCTGGCATGCAAGGGCTAGTTTAGTATGCCACGTACTGGGTACTATGAATCCGCTGTTGCTGGCATGCAGGGGCTAGTTTAGTATTCCACGTACTGGGTACTATGAATCCGCTGTTGCTGGCATGCAAGGGCTAGTTTAGTATTCCACGTACTGGGTATTATGAATCCGCTGTTGCTGGCATGCAAGAGCTAGTTTAGTATTCCACGTACTGGGAACTATGAATCCGCTGTTGCTGGCATGCAAGGGCTAGTTTAGTATTCCACGTACTGGGTACTATGAATCCGCTGTTGCTGGCATGCAAGGGCTAGTTTAGTATTCCACGTACTGAGTACTATGAATCCGCTGTTGCTGGCATGCAAGGCCTAGTTTAGTATTCCACGTACTGGGTACTATGAATCCGCTGTTGCTGGCATGCAAGGGCTAGTTTAGTATTCCACGTACTGAGTACTATGAATCCGCTGTTGCTGGCATGCAAGGGCTAGTTTAGTATTCCACGTACTGGGTACTATGAATCCGCTGTTGCTGGCATGCAAGGGCTAGTTTAGTATTCCACGTACTGGGTACTATGAATCCGCTGTTGCTGGCATGCAAGGGCTAGTTTAATATTCCACGTACTGAGTACTATGAATCCGCTGTTGCTGGCATGCAAGGGCTAGTTTAGTATTCCACGTACTGGGTACTATGAATCCGCTGTTGCTGGCATGCAAGGGCTAGTTTAGTATTCCACGTACTGGGTACTATGAATCCTCTGTAGCTGGCATGCAAGGGCTAGTTTAGTATTCCACGTACTGGGTACTATGAATCCGCTGTTGCTGGCATGCAAGGGCTAGTTTAGTATTCCACGTACTGGGTACTATGAATCCGCTGTTGCTGGCATGCAAGGGCTAGTTTAGTATTACACATACTGAGTACTATGAATCCGCTGTTGCTGGCATGCAAGGGCTAGTTTAGTATCCCACGTACTGGGTCTAGGTTAGGTTAGGTTGGGTTGTTTGGTTAGGTTAATATACCAGGTCTCAGAAACAAGATTCGTAGTTGCGGTAGTATTTACAGATACGCCCGAATACTAAACGGGCGGCGGCCCAACCGCCATGGCACCGGTAAGGGTTCGTGTTGTAGGCTATCCCACGTAGGCCTACTAGGTACTACGGACACATTGTATTTACCTAATTGTAGTTTACAGGAGTTGAGCTAAGCTCGTGTTGTCCCATCTCTCAGTCTACTTTCATCCAATTTTTTCTTGAAAATATGGATGTTCCTTGCCCCTACCACCTCCTCCTCCAGCCCATTCCATTTGTCAATACATCTATAGGGGAAGCTAAACTTCCTGATATCGTTCTTGCAGGTAGGTCCTTTTACTTTGTAGCTGTGGCCTCTAGTTATTCCTGTATCCATAATTAATATATCCTCCCTATCCAGCCTCTCCAGCCCTCGGTTGCATTTGTACATCATTATCATGTCTCCCCTCTCTCTCTCCTCTCCCTTAGACTCGGTAAATTTAATTTGTCTAGCCTCCTTTCATATGGCAGTTCTCCAAGACTTGGAACCAATCTAGTAACTGCTCTCTGGATTCTTTCTAACTTGTGAATATGCTTCTTAAGATGCGGGGACCACACCACTGCTGCATACTCCAATCTTGGTCTAATCATACTTTTTATAATCTTCGCTAACATGGTCTCATCCAAGTAGTTCAGAGCAACTTTCACATTCCCGGCCATTGCATACATTCCGCTAAAGAGCTTGTTAATATGTTTCTCTGGTGACAAGTTATCTTGTATAATCAACCCTAAATCCTTTTCTTTTTCGGCTTTGCCAATTATATTATCTCCCATCCTGTACTCCCAATTTGGTCTATTCACACTTCTTCCCATATTTAACACATGACATTTACTGTACTTATATTAGTTATGTAGGTCTGGTTAATCTGCTCTACATAACTAACTGTACTTATATTAAATTTAATTTTCCACTTGGTGCTCCATTCGTATATTTTATCTAAATCCCCTTGCAGCTTCTCACAACTACTTATATTTGTTATTTGTCTCATAATTTTTACGTCATCTGCAAACATTGACATGTAGGAGTTTATGTCTATCGGCAGGTCATTCACGTACATAAGGAACATAAGAGGTGCCAACACAGATCCCTGTGGCACACCACTCTCAACTTTCTGCCACGATGAGTAAGTTCCTCTAATGTTGGTCCTCATTTCTCTATCTGTTAAATAGCTCTCCATCCATTTCAGCAAACTACCCCTGACACATCCTATCGTCTCAAGCTTAGATAACAATCTCTTATGTGGTACCTTATCGAATGCTTTGGATAGGTCTAAGTAGACGCAGTCCACCCATCCGCCTCTTTCTTGCAGTACATCTATCACCCTACTGTAGTAACATAGCAGACTGGTAACACAAGATGTCCCTTCTCTGAATCCAAATTGCTTTGGCGTTATTACCTAACGCCTCTGTAGGCGTTAGGTGTGGATTAGGCTTGTATCCAATGTACTAGGTCTATGTTACTGGATATTTATGATTTAAATAAGTGCTACGTTTTCGATAAATCTGGTTTTAGTGAAATCATGAGCCGATTCCGACATTTCGTTAGTCTTTTTCGATTCTCAAAATCCGATCCAAGTTTTGCCAAAAATTGGCTCGGGTTTTCCAAAATTATGCTTTTTGGGGTTTGCAATTTTGAGAAACATGAGCCAAAATTCTAAATTAGGTTACTTTAATTTGTTTACTCTTAAAACTCGCAAAATCCGAGCCAAGTTTTGCTCAGGTTTTCCAAAATTCGGGTTTTATGGCTTTGCAATTTCAGGAAACCTGAGCCAAATTTCTAAATGAGGTTACTGTAATTTTTTTGTCTACAAACTCGCAAAATCCGAGCCAGCTTTGGCCAAAACTTGGCTCGGGTTTTCGAAATATTGGGTTTTAGGCCTTTGAAATACAGTACCTTAAAACCCGAGCCAAGTTTTGCTAAAATACTTCTTTATCGCCGTTTTACGCATTTAACCCCTCATTTTCCCTGTACTTCATAGCCCTCCCCACTATCGGGCGGCGTGTCTTAAGATCGTTGTATAATGGGGAAAACGGTTTCGCCGAGGGTTGTAATTATTTCCAAACACTATATACTGTATTGATGAAAACTAACGGAAAAATAAAAAAATCCATGGGAAAATTAGTGACCATCTTATTTAGTTTTTCCCAATTTTTCTATTTAAGATCGGGTTTTCAGGAACGTAACCCAATCGTAAATCGAGGGAGACCTGTATATAAATTTGTATGTTTCTTTATTCCTGCATTTTTTTACTGAGCCAGGGAGTCAAACCGAAGCAATTTTGATGAAGACTTGAATGAATATGAGAAGGAAAACAAGAAAACTAACATGAAATAACATTGTTTTGGCTGTTTAATCACTTCCAAAGACATACAGTCAGGCCTCTCAATACGCGAGTACTGTATATGGGCGACACACGAGGGCGCGGAATGGAAATTCGCGTATTAGAAATAGAGTATTATATGGGAATATATCGATATGGGCGGCACTGACTCCAAGTTGTCTACTTTAGGCCTATTTATCTCCGTCAATTGCCACAAAAGGTACATACAGTATATGTATACATAAACATCCAAATCATAAGAAAATATAACAATAATAAGTTTGTTCTTGCGAGGGGGCATGATGATGGGGGCAAAAAACTATATTACTGCACACGAGTCGGACTGCGTGGACTGAGGGTAGACTGGCGTCCCTGCGCAGATGGATGCGCGGAATGGTGGGAGGCCTCGCGTATTAGCTGAACTCCCCGGAATTGCCCTTATATCGGCCCCGGATTCGCGTTTTAAAGGTACATCACACGTTTTGAAAGTTTTGGGTATGATTCGACCCCCTCCTCGCGTATAAGGTGAATCGCGTATTAAAAGCTCGCGTATTGGCAGGCCAGACTGTAATTTGAACCATAAACCAAAATATTATCATTAGTGCGCGGAATTTTGGTGTGAGTATCCTAGGTTCGAGTCCTTGGAGTGCCACATGTATTTGTTGATTTCATTAATTGAGTTTAGAAGTGAAGTTGGTTGGTGATCAAATATATTAATACAATAATAAAGATAACAAACATTGGAATCGGCTTTTGTTTGACACCTTGTTTTACTCTACATTTTTTTTTTCTTGCCGCAGCCAACACCGAGACTGTTGCCTGGAGAGCAAGACCCCCGATGACAAGTTGTTCCGTCAGCTGGCTACTGTGTACGCCTCCAAACACGGCACCATGTCCCGGGGTGACCTATGCCCTGGGGACAACTTCCCCGGGGGCATCACCAATGGGGCCTTATGGTACGATGTTCAAGGTAGGTACAACAACTTCAAGCCTTTTGGTACGATGTTCAAGGTAGGTACAACAACGCAAACCATGTGTATTAATGTCTCCACTGTCCTATAAATATATAGAAATATACCGTATTGCTTCACTCGAATGATTTCCATTAAGTTTTAGTAATTATGTTGGGCACTTGGAGTACAATACTGTACTGTACTGTATAAGGAAATATTCATATGTACACTCTGTCCAAAAAGTATCTGCACCCCTACCCTGATAATCTGGTATGTACAGCTTGGTAGTATAGGTTGTAGGTAGTAGGTCTTAGGTCTTAGGTCTTAGGTCTTAGGTAGTATAGGTAGATAGTAGTATAGATGGATATAGCTACAGGTAGATATGCAAACCCTACCAAGCTGTACACACCAGATTATAAGGGTAGGGGTGCAGATACTTTTTGGACCGAGTGTACATACATACTGTATGCTAAAACACTGAGTGATCCATAAGAAGTAATGCTTTGATTCTGGCTAAAGTTAGACATTTTGTTGCAGTTCAAGAAGGGCCTATGTTATTCAAAGGGTTTATTATTGAGATCATATTTACCCCTTTGAGCCCTAGAGGTAGATCATAAGCTAAAGAAAATTGTCTAGGTAGCTACCCAGAATATAATGAAAGTTACATCATTGTGCTGAAGGGGTTAAAACTATTCTTCATCTAATTAACGTAGAGTCAAGTTTCGTTATCCTTATCATTTGACAGGTGGAATGCAAGACTTCAACTACGTGTACGGGTCGTGTGCTGAGGTGACGTTTGAGCTGTCCTGCTGCAAGTACCCCGTGGCCGCCAGTCTGCCTCAAGAGTGGCAGAACAACCGAGAATCACTCATGGCCTTTATGGAACAGGTGCACTTAGGAGCCAAAGGTAACACTCTATACATACATACATAAAATTTTAAGACTGAGTGTTCCACACATAAGTGCAGTTTCAGTCTCTTGTCCTAATGGCGGCGTTCCAGGCAACCCTGTTAAGGGCTGCTTCACTTGTCAAGTTCTTGGATTTGAGATCGGCGCGTATAGTCCGATCCCAGGTCTTCCTCGGTCCACCCCTTGGTGCAGCTCCCTCCACAATCACAGACCTGCATTTTTTCACCCAATTTTGTTCATCCATTCTCTCCACATGTCCATACCATCCCAGTCTACTTGTACGCATCACCTCGCTAATACTCTTTATACCTAAACGTCTCCTCAACTCAACATTTGTTATTCTATCCTGTAGCCTGGCCCCACACATCCATCTCACCATTCTCATCTCATTACGCTCCATTCTGTTGACATCCTGTACTTTAACGGCCCATGTTTCTGAGGCATACGTCATTGCACTTCTAACACATGAGGCATACACCTTTCCCTTCAGGGGGAGAGGCATTCTTTTCATGGTCAGGATTGGCATCAATTCTCTGAACTTCCCCCAGCCACACCTAATTCTAGCAACAGTGGCAGCCTCGGCCCCACCACCGGCAGAGATGGTATCTCCTAGGTAACAAAACTTGTTCACCAGCTCCAAAGACTCATTTCCAAAATTCACAGCCACAGGATCATCACTTAACACAAGCTCGCCTTTGCACACTACGCACTCAAATTTCTCTATTTCTGACTTATCCTTCGGCAGGGGCCCCTTTATACCCTTGCTCGCCATGCCCTCTCTCCACTCTCTGAATTTGGCCTCAGCATCCTGCATACTGTCAGCTATTAGGACTAAATCGTCTGCATAAAACAGTTCCAACGGGAGTCCGCCTCTAAAAACTAGACAGCGCCTCCAAGACCATAATAAAGAGGAGGGGGCTTAACACTGAACCCTGATGGACTCCAACACGGACTGCGAACTCATCACTCAGTACACCCTTCACTCTCACCGAACTTCGCGAATCCTCATACATCTTCATTATCACACGCACCAGCCACTCTTCCACACCAAGTTTCCTCATAGCCCACTGTACAACATCTCTAGGTACCCTATCAAAGGCCTTCTCCATGTCCACAAACACAAAGTAAAGATCCCTGCCTTTTAGTAAGTATCTTTCCTGTATCTGCCTGACTATGAAGATAGCATCGGTTGTACCACGTCCTGGCATAAAACCAAACTGCATATCATCAATAGAGATGCTTTGCCTGATCAAACCCTCAAGGACTCTCTCACAGACCTTCATGATTTGGTCAAGCATTTTCAGGCCCCTATAATTTCCTCTATCTAGCGCATCCCCTTTTCCTTTGTATATATTTACTATTACACTTTTGAGCCAATCCTCTGGGATTTTCTCATCTTTAATAATGGTGTTTAACAACTCAGTGACTAAGTTTACACCAATCTCCCCTGAGGCTTTTATCATCTCAGCGACAATGTCGGAGCAACCTGGAGCTTTACCGTCCTTCATTTTATTGATTGCGTCGCTCACTACAGCTGGTGCTATCAAAGGAGGGGGCCCAGATATTGGTTTTTCGATACTAAGCTGTTCCTTATCCCATTCAAACTCTACATTTAGCAATCGTTCATAGTGTACCTTCCATGCTTCTCTGATTTCATTTTCTGCATACACAATCTTCCCATTATCATCTCTAACACACTGTTCACCTATAATATCCCTACTGTCATTTTTAACTCGCCTAGCTAGGTTGAAGATCCCATTGGGATTGTCAGTGTTACACACTTGTTCGAGGACCAGGACCTTAATGCGATTTTTAGCATTGTAAATAACTCTTTTGGCAGTTCGTTTAGCTGCCTGGTATTCCTCCCTGCTGCCTCCTTTCTTCCATGCTTTGAAGCATCTCCTTTTCTCTTTCACAGCATGTTCTACCTCATCTCTATGTACATTATTACATATATGTATGTACAGTATGTACAGTTTGCCGCACATATTCCATCTCTCAACCATCCCAGTAAATCGTAACTTGGCAGCGCTGCACCCATCTCCCCAAGCCCCCTCCCTTATTCCACCTCCTACCTAAAGTGGAAGAGAAGGAGGTGGAGCAAGGGAGGGGGGTTGAGGAAGTAGGTGCAGCACTGTCAAATCACGACCCCAACGGAATAGAATATGTGCGGCAAACTGTATATACTTAGGCACTTACCCCATAGCTGGGGGTGGCCGAGTCGAGACAGAGCCCGAACAGATTTTTTTTTTTAAAGTTCCAATTCTTAGGGTCCGGGACCACTTTTGCGTTCCCTCGCCCCTTTCTCTGTCTCGTCCAGTAGGTGAATTTTACAATATAATAAAAAGACTGCAGAATATCTCGCCCAACCCTTTTATCTACCACAGATTTTTTTTTTTTTTTTTCGCTAGGTCAAGTTGCCTGGGCTTGACTATATGCTCAGGCCCAATCCCCACTTTTCCTATTTTTTTATTTTTATTTTCCTCTATTATATTATTTTTATTTTTTTATTTTTTTCTTGGGCCTGGGCTTGACATTACCAATAAAATTTTGACAGTGAAGGCTCTATCCGCCAAACCTTTGATCAGCAGCCAACGCTCTACTGACTATGCCTAAGCTACATCAAATTGTGTAAATGTAGCTAGAATGAAATATATCACGTCGCTGGTACTCAAAGGGTTATACTTTTCCAGGAATTGTGAGTGATGCCGATACCGGTGAGGCGCTGCAGGGGGTGCAAGTGAGCGTGGAGGAACTGAAATACAACGTGACAACTTCAGCACGTGGAGAGTACTGGCGCCTCCTCCTACCAGGCACATACACCATCGTGGCCAAAGCTTATGGGTCAGTTGGGTTAATTTTATTGCTAGGCTATACAGTAGTCTATAGTTTAGCCGCGGGACGTGGCATGGTGCAAGCGAGTGCTCTACCAACCGCGCTACGGCCTGTGGTGGAGACTATAGTTAATGCTTTGCTGTGTTCAACATCCATTTTGGTTTAATTGTCGAGTGTCATATTTTATTAAATGCATAAATTTGAACTGAGTTTGTTTCTATAAGATTGTGTTTGGCCAGGTATGAGCCAGCCCGGGAGACTGTGAAGGTGGAGGACAATGGTGTGGCTGTGATCAACCTTAAGATGAAGCGATCCACAGGTACGTCACTTTACACTTTGATTATTCTTCCATAATATGTTCTTTCCTCTCACATAAACATTAGGCGGTTCCCGGACATCTCGACCAGTAGCTCTCAACTAGTGCCAAATCAACGAAGACCAACCAAACCAGTGCCAAATTAAAGTACTAACCTAACCTAACCGTATTGGTTGATTTGGTAATGGTTGAGAGCTACTGGTTGAAATGGTCTACTGGTTGAGTTGTCCGGTCACCGCATTAGGCTATTCATAGTGCAGTTGACTCCAGTATTTGATTACATTGATGTCCAGTATTCAATTAATGGATTTAATCGTGGCCATGTACTGTACCTTTAACCGTCTTATTATATTTATATTTTTGGCTGTGTACGAAGGAGACAAACGGCAGCATTACCAATTTCTGCCAGGTTAGCTTGAATACACTATAGGGTTTATGTCTAGTAAAGCCTTCGATAGAGTCTGGCACAAATCTCTAATTTCCAAACTACTCTCCTTCGGTTTCCATCCCTCTATCTGTGCCTTTGTCTTTAATTTCCTTTCAGACCGCTCCATAGCTGCGGTTGTGGACGGTCATCGCTCACTTCCTCAACCTATCAAGTCCGGTGCTCCTCAGGGTTCAGTCCTGTCTCCAATTCTCTTTCTAATATTCATTAACGATCTCCTCAACTGTACCTCTAGTCTTATCCACTCATAGGATATAGTTTTGTTAACCCTTTGAGGATTATGAAGCACTGTGACACTTTCTTCTGGCTATTGTTAGACAATTTTATACAACTTAGGAAGGCTCTCTAGGAATTAAAAGGGTAAAAACTGTCTCAGTTAACCCTCTGACTTCCATACACTCTTCCTAATCTAAATAACATTGTCTAATGGTTGCCAGAAAACAGAAACGAAATGCGAATTGTATCTTGAAAGGGGTAACCCTCTCCGACATATGACGCGATTTTGAGCCTATTAGGGATACTTTAAAGCCTTTGTTACCATCAGGGGTATTTATAAACCTTTAGTTTAGTTACTTCAACCTCTGCAGTTGTCTTTGAGTTAGCTGTGGGCAGAAAATTAATTTTGGAGAGGTAATTATAAGAGTGAGAGAACTTTATTTCTTATTGCTAATCTGCCAACCTCTGCGTCATATGTGCGTGAAAGGGTTAAAAGATTTGCATGATTTAAAGTTTGTCTGGTTCATTTTATATATATTAATTTTATTCTAGACTTAGTATGCCTGTAACATGTTTTACCTTTTCTTTGCAGAATTTCACCTTTTTTAGATGTTTTACTCAAATACCGGTATTTATTTTGCATGATAACAAAATCAGATTTATAGTGTTATTATAAACAATTCTAAACAAATATAATCTTGACTTTCTGTTAGTAAGCATGTATTGAAACTAATATGACTAAATCTAACTTCTTTAAGAGTATTATAGAATAAGGATGTTGCAAAGATCATATTAAAATGTGTTTCAACCTCCGGAGAAACATTTTATGTGCACTATGTAAAGTACTGTACAAACAAAAAAGTCTCCCTATAAAACTCCCTATTCTTACAGTTTTCTTACTATTGACGGCAGTGAAACTCTTATTAAGCCCCTTACTGTTAAAATAGATGCTGATTTCAATCATTCATGGGGGGGTGAGGGGGGAAAAGCCCCCCCTCAACCCATCCTGTATCCAAAGGCAAAAAATATTGTATATTTACTCTGAAAATTACTTACATCTGAATGTTTTAAGATTGTTGGATAATGCGAGAAATAAAATTTTCCGGGGATTGTAACTAATTTCAACTACTGTACTCTATAATGATGAAAACTACCTAAAACCAAAAAGAAAAACCATGGGAAAATTAGTGGTAGTTTCGGTTATATTTTCCCATCTTTTAATGCTTTTTAATGTTTTCACTTCATTACTCCTTCAAGCTTGCATGATACATAACATTTGTAAGATAAACTTTTAATGTATTTACACTAGACTTTCTTTCAGTATGCGTATGTTAATACAGGTCTCCCTCGATGTACGATTGGGTTACGTTCCTGAAAACCCGATCTTAAATAGAAAAATCATATAGCAAACCCTAAAATTAATGGGGTAAATGGGGACACATTCTGGGACCAGCCAAAACCCAAACACAAACACTAAAAAACCTATAGTAATATCATAAATTGGGGCATCGGATAGTGAGGGAGAACTGTACTGTTCATATAAAACAAATTGGGGATGGATGTAGTTACCGGGTGTACCACTACCGCCATACAACATAAATCATCTATAAATACTTATAATAAAATAAATACTTATAAATCTATAATACTAGGTTAGGTTGTTTGGTTAGGGTAATGTATTTTTGTATCCAAAGGCAGTAAAAATAGACGGGAACATGATGGTGAGCGTCCGCGTAGTGTAAACAAGACGGGCGGCACACCCGGTAACTACATTCTTGCCACAAATTGTTCCATCTTCTAAACTAGAATGATTAACCACTTCTGTACCGGCGACATAATTTTTATTTTGTTTTAGCCATACAGTATTTAGAAGATTTTATGCAGTTTAAGAAGGATCTGTGGTAGTAAAAAGGGTTGTTGTGGTTGTTGTTGTTCCCTAAGCTGCCTTGCCGAACAGCCCCGAGTGAGATAGTTCAATGCCTGTTAACCCCTTCTGTACCGACCCGTCCTTTTAGCTCTATTCTGGCTACTATTAAACGATTTTGTTCAGCTTAAAAAGGGCTTCCACTATAAACAGGCTTCAAACGATCTCATGTAACTCTTTTTACTACCACAGATCCTTCTTAAACTGCATAAAATAGTCTAAATATAGCTAAAAGAAAATTAAAAAGTCGTCGCCGGTATAGAAGAGGTTAATTGCTGGAGGCCCATTTTAGACTCACTAAAATTGTCTAATAGTAGCCAGAATAAATTTAAATGGACGTCTCCGGTACAGAAGGGGTTAATACATGACTTAAAGTATTACCTGAATGCAATTAACCACTTGTGAGTTTTGGTCTATAAGGAAGTTGGAGCCGTAGGCATTGATATATCAAACCAAACTAAGGATTCTAAACTTTGAACCAAAACAAATCATAAGTACACTCGCACTCCAAACATATTGGAAGTGGGTCGAAATCTTATGAAAATACAGTGCTGTACCTTACAATCGTATGTTTCACCCGATTCATTCCGTTCACACTAGATTATTTACAGCTCACCAGTGTAAAGATTGTTTTTTGGTTTGTACATTCTACTACTTTGAGGCTTCAATACACAAAGCTCAAACCAAATAAAGATTATATACTGTAAACTTTGGTGAATCATATTTTATGAACCTTAGTTTGACACCATAAAATACTTATCAGAACCTTATTTTTGGGGTTTCATAATAATCAAAGACTCAATTTAAAATTACATTTAAGTTTAGAAGGTGGAACTCAACCTATGGGCATGACTTTAACTTTTATAATATTATATAATGGCATCTAACACTTACCAAACTTAATTCTTCTCCTTTAAACTTTCTGTTTTTTTGTTTTAATTATATAATGGCATTTAACATTTGTATGTATGTATGTAGCCTACTGTATAATATTATACTCTGGCACTTTCCCCAGTTTTCCTATTTTATTTTATTTTTATTTATTTTTTATTTCACAAGCTTAATTCTTCTCACTTCTTTAATAAACTTTCTGATTTTGTGTTTGATTCTGACAAACCTTCAGAGAGACAATCTGGCGTAAGTCCAAAGACCTTACAAGATGGGGCCACATCCAAATTGAAAAAACTACCTCTGGGAATGAAAAGAACGATGCCAAAAGTGAACAAGCCATCGTCGACACTCCCTAATACAAAGAGTCACACAAAAGATCTGAACGTTAGAACGAGTCGCAAGAAATCAGGAGACGCAATTTACAAAGCTAATGAACCTTCATTGACAAGTAAAATCACAACACTCCCTAATGCCAAGAGTCCCACGAAAGATCTGAACGCTAGAACGAGTCGCAGGGAACCAAGAGACGCTATTTACAAACTTAGTACGCCTTTGTCGACAAGTATAAGAACGACACTCACTAATGCCAAGAGTCGCACAAAAGATCTGAACGCTAGAGCGAGTCGCAAGGAACCAAGAGACGCTATTTACAAAGTTAATACGCCTTTGAGGGACGTGGTTCGTAGAGTACAAAGAAGCAGCAGGCCAAGCAGAAACCCAAACCTACGAAGCACTACCACTAATTTACACCATAGTAGACCCCCGCTGAAAATAGCGGAGCAATATACGACGAAGGAACGGAGTGTGACTGGTAATCATAACGCCGGTAGCAACGGAATGAATAATCAGAGAGTATCACAACAGCCAATGAGTAAGTCTCCCTCTAAACAGTCTGAAGCTAAGAGTACCGCCCCTATAGTCAGCCAAGAAAACGATAGCCTCGTTGGTAAAATTGCGAGTTCATCAAAACCCAACAGCTCCGGTACAAATGCCAAACATGGGTTAAATACTGGCACCTCTTCTGCAAGTGTTAGTCAAGAGAGAAGTACAAGTAAGAGCTGGAAAACTACTTCTGCCTCCTCATCCGCAAGCGATGTAAAAACTCCTGCCCAAGCCAAGACACCTGGAACTGATAGCTCAAACAGCAGTGTAAAAAATGGCACACAGACCAAACCAACTTTAATACCGGTACTAACAGACAGCTCAGCCATTAGCTCAAACAGCAATATAAGAAATGGCACACAGACCAAACCAACTTTAATACCATCAGACAGCTCAGCCATTAACTCAAACAGCAATATCAAAAATGGCTCACAGACCAAACCAACTTTAATACTATCCGACAGCTCAGCCATCCACATTAATCGCAGTAGCAGCAATGACCAAGTTTCTGGGGCCTCTTTTGCCGACAGCCGGATTTCAACTACTGTCAGGCCCTCTCTTAACGACAGTGGTTTGCTAAGTGTCAGCGGAACGGTGGACCCTTCTCACAGTGAGTGGAGAGCTTGTCCCGCTGTGTGATGTTGTTCCCGACTAATAGCCCTTGGGTCGATTCCGAAAACTGTCTTGATGGTGTAATGGTTTGAGTGTTTATGATCTGTATGTGGTAACCCAGGTTCGAATCCCGGGTGGATCATATGCTTTCATTAATTTCATTGGGAGGTGTTTGGTTTTGGGAGTGAAATTAATATATTAGATTATGCATATTGTATCTTCTAACGGTTAACTTTCTTCTTCTTTTTGAGTGTGTTCTTGTGGTTTGTTCTGCATGTGCTATTTGATGTGTTCTTTGAGTGTTGTTTTTAGTGTGTTCTTTAGAGTGTTCTTTGACTTCTTTTATGTATGTCTTTCTTTCAGTGTGTTCTTCTTTCAAGTGTGTTTCCTTTTATGAGATCTGCTTCAATGTCTTAATTGTTTAACCCTCCTGGCCCGGGCAGGCTCTCAAAATGACAGTGTGGGCTACCCGGGCGATCTGGCCGAAAAACGTCTAGGCCTAGGCTACCGTATTTTTTTTTAGTTTAACTGCTAGAAATTTCCCACGCATCTATAAATGTAGTGCGGTTTCCAATCTGTAGACTGGCGTTGAGTAGAGCTCTCTATGTCAACTGGTTCAGTTGTGATGACGATTTCAGTGGAGAGCACTTGCAGGCGATGTTAGCAATATGACGATCTTTTCACTACTGAAACAACGACATACAGACATACAATAACAAACGAGTCTTCTCTTTCTTGTTTTCGGAGGTGCGGTGACGTAACGATCGGCTTTGTTTACATGCGTCGGACGCACGGCGTTCAGACCAAGCTGAATAGGCTTTCAAGCTTACAGATTTTAAAATGACACCCGGGCTCCTGCCCTTAATTCGTGGTGTCATTTTAAAATGACAACCGGGCCAGGAGGGTTAAACTTGTTTTTATACTTTACAATCTTATTGATTTTGCATTGAGAGCATAAAGTGCATTTGATATATACAGTAGAACTCCGCTCTTTCGGACTAATTGGGGGAGACCCCTGTCCGAAAGTGTCAAAAGTCCGAAAGGCCGAGTCCGAACTCACACTTCAGCTATGCGGACTTGTCCGAATGGCTGAAATAATGTCCGAAGTTTATAAGTCCGAAACTCGGCTCTTCGATCCGAATGCGAATTAATTTTTCTCAGCCTTTCAGAAAAATCCGAAAGGCTGAAATAATGTCCGAAGTTTATAAGTCCGAATACACATTCACCTAACCAGACAAGTCCGAAACTCGGCTCTTTAGTCCGAATGCGATTTAATTTTTCTCAGCCTTTTAGACAAATCCGAAAGACTTAACCATGAGTCCGAAGTTAAATGTAGTCCGAAAAGGACGGAACCATGAAAGATCGAAGTCCGAAAGAGCGGGGGTTTACTGTGTATATTTTTGTATACCTGTACGTGGGTTTTAGTTATCGGTAATGATTGTCCGTCTCATGTATCAAATTAATTACCCTGTCCATTGCTTTGGAATGAAGTGTAAGGTATTGTTTTCACTTAGTGGAGGATGTGGTATGGAGAGATGCCACTACTTTCTATGTGTCGCCTAATTTTGAGACATTTCCCAGAACTGGCATGGTACTTGAAGGGTTAAATTTACACATATTTACATACAAAACAGTGTTACATAAAGCATAGGTTATATGGGCATTTTGTCCCAACAACTTACCAAACTCCCCTTTTTGAGCCTTCACTGCCCTAATACCTGACACAAATCACTCAAAATGCCGACCAAACAACACTCAACCATACTTTACATGCCATATGCATAAATTATGATAGCAAAAGGGCAACAAAAAGGTAGGGAAGGGTGGTCCAGAGGGGTGGGCTGGCACATAAAATACACTTGGACCGTATGGTTTTGTCCGCCTCAACACGGAAGGGAAAGGGAGTCGGTCATTCCCAGAGCCGAGGCAAACCGTGTTAGAGCAAGGAAAATACTGTGTTACAGGTAACTCGTCACATTTGGGATACCTGTGTTAGAGATAAACTGCTTTGCCGTGTTACCCGAGAGTCCACTGTACTTGTTTTTCTACTACACAAGTGTGTTTTATCTGCACTAAGATCATTTTTGTTTGTTTTCCTGTGGGTTTAATATAACGATTGTGTCATTAACGAATTGTGTGTTGGGAAGCTAGTACTACAGTATATTTATATTTAGCTGGTTTTGTGTTTTTGATGGAGGTATTTATGTGTAGTGTGGTGCTTAGTAATACTACCATATACATTTACTTGGACATTATTCTAATTGGTAGTTCTACAATAAAAGTGCCGTAATATCTCAAGAACCAGAATTAATTGGTGAATTATGATGTTTGTTGAAGTCATTTTTTCAGCGATACCAATTTCAAGTGGGAATCATTCGTCAAAATATGTCCAAATCTCCACATAATCCATGCAATTTCTGACTTGCTGAGAGAAATATACACAAAAGTTTGATACATATATATTTGTTTTTATTTTGATGAGTCCTTTCGCGCATAAGGACACGATTTGCGCCATTTGTGGGATAAAAGAATTGAGTTCAATATTTACTTCAGCTATCACAAAATTATCAAGGGGGGTCACCATTTTTTTTTTCTCTTTCTCTCCGTTTCTCTCTTTCCCTGGCTTGTATCAATTCGGTCCCATTAAGCCAACTGTTTTAAGACGGTTATCCCCATCCAGGTGTCGATTTCTTCCTGGCGAGCGATAGCGAGCCAGCATTCTATGGAGAAATCCGGCTTCGTCGGCGACATTTTTCTATCGATAAATTTACAAATTTAGCTTGCTGTCAAAACAAAAAAAATATATATGCTGGCTCGCTACCGCTCGCCAGGAAAATATTGACACTTGGATGGGGGTAAACGTCTTAAAACAGTAGGCTGAATGGGGCCGAATAGATACAAGCCAAAGAGAGAGGGAGAGAAAGAGAAAAAAAGTGAGGTGGGCTCCCTTAAAAGAATCAAGTGTTCATTTCAGCAGGCGTCACTACCACCACCGCAGAAGATGTCGGAACCACAACTGCCAAACCAACCACCACAACTGCCAAACCAACCACCACAACTGCCAAACCAACCACCACAACAACAACAACGACAACAACAACAACACTGAGACCGAGAAGGCCGGAGGAGGAAGGGTTCACCACGTTCCCGGAGTTCAAGTTAGTGCAGCACAGTCATCTTGATTGGAATATAATAATAATAATAATAATAATATGCTGGTATTTTATTTGTTCGAGCGCCAATTCACCAAGTGGATTCACGGCGCTCACATTAACTTAAATTTTTCCATTTAAAAAAAAATAATAAAAAAAATAGAGCTTATAGTCATCAGTAACTGTCGGTTGAAAATAAACTGACTATAGCAAGAAAACGAGAATTGCATATCTAGTACCAACAAGTTTCTCTCTCTCCCTGGACAGATACCACCTCTACCCGGAGCTTGAGTCGTACCTCCGTGACCTGGCAGCGACCTACCCTGACCTGACCCGCCTGTACAGTGCCGGCAAGAGTGTACAGGGACGAGAGTTGTACGTCCTGGAGATATCTGACAACCCCGGCGTACACGAACCAGGTGACTTGATGATTGAACTACTAAATTACTATTAATTATTATGTTCCTTCCAGCAACCAACTATACTCCTAAAATCGATTAATGAAATTTACAAACACATGTGGCAGTCCGTGGATTCGAACCCAGGACGCTCACACCGAAAATCAACACCTTATGCATCGCACCACGAAGACAGTTAAAGGATGAAATATGCAGGATTCGAAACTGCATAATAAATCGTAGGCTTGTCCACCATTCTTTAACTGTCTTCGTAGCGCAATTGATAAATGCACTGAATTTCGGTGTGAGCATCCTAGGTTCGAATCCCTGGACGGCCACATGTATTTGTTGATTTCATTAATTGAGTTTAGGAGTAAAGTCGGTCGGTGGAGGTAACATAATCTATTCTATTCTATATGCTCAGGCCCAATCCCCATTTTTACAATTTTTTATTATATTTTCCTCTATTTTATTATTTCTTTTTGTTTGTATTTTCTTGGGGGTGGCCGACTCAAGACATAGTAATACATGAAAATTGAAACCAATGAGGATAGTACAGTACTGTGAAATGACCTAGCTTCGGACGGGGGCTATACTTCTGGATAACAGTATGTAAGCTACAGTTATGGAAAAATTACTCCATTATGGAAGAACACCGCAGACATACTTGTTTTTCCATAAAATCATGTATTTATCCCATAAAATCATGTATTTATCCCATAACTGGTTCATTGTACTGTATATGTTTTCTAGAGTGTCCGAAGTTACCTCCCCGTCCGAAGTTAAGTCATGTTACCAGTAATTAACAGTAAGAGCAACAATTACTTAATTTCTATAGGTTAACCCGTCCAGCACCAGCGACGCGTCTGGCGCGTCAGCGATGTATGTAACGCACAGCCCCAGCGACGCGTCTGACGAGTCACGCTAATTGCTCCGACCGTAACCTCAGGTGTAGCCACTCGAGAGGGCTCAGATTTGTATGGGAACTGTGTACGTATCCCACGCAACCGTGCCGATGGTTGAAAACTCTCAAAGTCCACGTGCGTGCGCGTGAGCGCGCAATAACCTGGTTTTGGGGGGAAATTGCCTACAATTTTTTACTCTTGTAAAATCCGTTTTCGGGGGCTCTGTAGGACCATTTTTTGAGCTTTTTGATAGTTTTTTCATGGTTTTTCCTTCATTCCTAACCCATTTGCTATTGTTTCTGGAATAAAAAAAAAAAATCAAAACCGGCCGGGTTCTGGGTGTACATTTATTAATAATCAGCCGGGGCTCGACGGGTTAAGGAACTGGGGTGCGTTTGTAGACAGCGACCAAAGAGCCCAAAATTTCGGTCGGTGACCAGTCTCTCACAAACCACAGTGACCGGTCTGCCAGTGGCTTGTAAACAAAACTGCCTTGTTACCATGGTAACAAGCCAGCTGAAGCATTTCCACAGATAATGGCGTACGAAACACCATTGGAGGGTTATCTTGCTGCACAAGGTGTCTTAGGCCTTGAATTACTTGATGATGAATTGATGATCCAGAATTGGAGGCTGCTGCAGTTATTGCACACCGGAATCAAGAGATGCAAAGGGATGAGGACCCCATTCAGGCTAGACGGCGTGAACCAAGAAGGGTGCCGAATTATGTTGAAATAATTGTGCCTCTCTACAGCGACCAAGAATTTAAGTCCCATTTCAGAATGCAAAGGGGAACCTTTGAGATGGATTATACAGGAGTATAGTATAAGGATTCCATATACCTAAATTGTCCCTAATAAATTATGTATAATAAGGCGACGAGCCTATTCTCTATAATTATTGAAAACAATAATGCCATTATAGTAAAATGGCCCTGAAACACACTTTTCATAAATTGGAAAAATATAGAATGTATTTGCGAAACTCATAGCCTAAACTGCACTCACAATACACCTACTATATAACGGTAGCAATCTATTGACCCTAAATATATATTCCCAAATATATAGTGAATTAACCCCTTCTGTAGTCTGTACCGACGACACTTGTGTATTTTATTATAGCTACATTTAGATGATTTTGTGCATCTTCAGGAGTATCTGTGGTAGTATTAAGGGTTAAGGGAGATAGTTCAAAGCCTGTTAATTACTGTAGACCCTTTCTAAACTGAATACAATTGTCTAATAGTAGCCAGAATGAAGTACAAATGACGTTGCTGGTACAGAAGGGGTTAAAGCGGGAAGTGTTAGCGCTAATATAACCTTATTACTTTCTTTGTTCATTGTTGTTGTTGTTGTTGTTGATTTAGATAGTGCTCTTACAGAGTTGTCATTGTAATGTTACATTAGTGGAAGCTAGGTTGTGATAGTAGCCTATACAGTAGGTTAGGTCATTGTATGTTACATTAGTGGAAGCTAGGTTGTGATAGTAGCCTATACAGTAGGTTAGGTCATTGTATGTTACATTAGTGGAAGCTAGGTTGTGATAGTAGCCTATACAGTAGGTTAGGTCATTGTATGTTACATTAGTGGAAGCTAGGTTGTGATAGTAGCCTATACAGTAGGTTAGGTCATTGTATGTTACATTAGTGGAAGCTAGGTTGTGATAGTAGCCTATACAGTAGGTTAGGTCATTGTATGTTACATTAGTGGAAGCTAGGTTGTGATAGTAGCCTATACAGTAGGTTAGGTCATTGTATGTTACATTAGTGGAAGCTAGGTTGTGATAGTAGCCTATACAGTAGGTTAGGTCATTGTATGTTACATTAGTGGAAGCTAGGTTGTGATAGTAGCCTATACAGTAGGTTAGGTCATTGTATGTTACATTAGTGGAAGCTAGGTTGTGATAGTAGCCTATACAGTAGGTTAGGTCATTGTATGTTACATTAGTGGAAGCTAGGTTGTGATAGTAGCCTATACAGTAGGTTAGGTCATTGTATGTTACATTAGTGGAAGCTAGGTTGTGATAGTAGCCTATACAGTAGGTTAGGTCATTGTATGTTACATTAGTGGAAGCTAGGTTGTGATAGTAGCCTATACAGTAGGTTAGGTCATTGTATGTTACATTAGTGGAAGCTAGGTTGTGATAGTAGCCTATACAGTAGGTTAGGTCATTGTATGTTACATTAGTGGAAGCTAGGTTGTGATAGTAGCCTATACAGTAGGTTAGGTCATTGTATGTTACATTAGTGGAAGCTAGGTTGTGATAGTAGCCTATACAGTAGGTTAGGTCATTGTATGTTACATTAGTGGAAGCTAGGTTGTGATAGTAGCCTATACAGTAGGTTAGGTCATTGTATGTTACATTAGTGGAAGCTAGGTTGTGATAGTAGCCTATACAGTAGGTTAGGTCATTGTATGTTACATTAGTGGAAGCTAGGTTGTGATAGTAGCCTATACAGTAGGTTAGGTCATTGTATGTTACATTAGTGGAAGCTAGGTTGTGATAGTAGCCTATACAGTAGGTTAGGTCATTGTATGTTACATTAGTGGAAGCTAGGTTGTGATAGTAGCCTATACAGTAGGTTAGGGCATTGTATGTTACATTAGTGGAAGCTAGGTTGTGATAGTAGCCTATACAGTAGGTTAGGTCATTGTATGTTACATTAGTGGAAGCTAGGTTGTGATAGTAGCCTATACAGTAGGTTAGGTCATTGTATGTTACATTAGTGGAAGCTAGGTTGTGATAGTAGCCTATACAGTAGGTTAGGTCATTGTATGTTACATTAGTGGAAGCTAGGTTGTGATAGTAGCCTATACAGTAGGTTAGGTCATTGCATTAAATATAATTATATATTGAGGCCAGCTTGGGTCGATTTTGTTCCCTTAATGATTATGGGATATTTATAGCTCAAACCGACGTGAGTGCGATGGTTTTATAGGATAATTTATTAAACTTACCAGTGCACCTTAATTATAGGTGCTCACTAGCCACATCATAATTATAGGTGCTCACTAGCCACATCATAATCATTAAAAAAGGTATTACATTTCGAGCAACTGTACACTTGTTGATGTTGAGCGTCCATCTTTGTTTATATTGTGACGTCACAAGAGACCAGAGTGACCAAAGCGCCCCACCTCCCGAGGTGGGGCGCTTTGGTCGCCGACCGGGACGGATCAGGTTTCTGGTCACTGCCGTTTGTGAGAGACCGGTCTCTTTGGTCCGTCCCGGTCGCTGTCTACAAACGCACCCCTGATGTCTAGCGAGGCTGGTCCTTAGTGATCTTGGCCCCATTTGTTATTCTTTCCTCTCACTAAAACATTAGGCTTTCCATAATGCAGTTTGGTCTGAGTACATGATTAGATTGATATCCAAAATTCGAAAATGGATATTAATCTAGATCGTGTACTCAATCTTTAACTGTGTTGGTGGTGTAATGGTTTAGATGTTTATGTTCTGGGTATGGTTTCCCGAGTTCGATTCCCGGGAGGATCATATGCTTTCATTAATTTATTCAAGTACTGTACACTCGACCAAAAAACAATCTTTACACTGGTGAGCTGTAAATAATCTAGTGTGAACGGAATGTATCGGGTGAAACATACGTCTGTGAGGTATTATCATAAGATTTCGACCCACTTCCAGCGTTAGTGTAAAGATTGTTTTTTGGTCGAGTGTACATTGGGGTTTGTAATGGAGGATTAATGTTAAGAACGGGGTGTTACTTAATTATATATTATCTGTACAGGTGAGCCGGAGTTCAAGTACATCGGCAACATGCACGGTAACGAGGCAGTGAGTCGTGAGATACTGGTACTATTGGCCCGGTACCTATTAGAGGGACAGGCTACGTCACCCAGTCTGGCCAAGCTCATCAACTCGACCAGGATCCACATCATGCCCACCATGAACCCGGATGGATTTGAGAAAGCCATTGAAGGTATGTTGATTAAGCCCTACTGTACCATAGGATCCTAATTGGCTCAGCGACAGAAAGCAAAGAGTAGTCATAAACGGTAAGGCATCAAAATGGACCAATGTAAGTAGCGGGGTACCCCAGGGATCGGTACTAGGACCAATTCTCTTTCTAATTTACATCAACGACATAGATGAGGGTCTCACCTGTACAATCTCAAAATTTGCTGACGATACAAAAATTGCAAATAGCGTACTCTCAAAAGAACAAGTTGACGATATGCAACACAATCTAGATAAATTGTCATGTTGGGCCCAAATTTGGCAAATGAGTTTCAATGCGGATAAATGTAAAGTACTACATATCGGATACCTAAATGAGAAAGCAAACTATTCGATGAATGGCACTCAGCTTAAGAATGTAAACAGAGAAACCGATCTGGGAGTAACAATATCGAGTAACCTAAAACCGAGTCAACAATGTTCAGAAGTTGTTAAGAAGGCAAACAAAATAATTGGCTTTATAGGCAGGTCATTTGAGCATAAATCCAAAGAAGTTATCCTAACCCTTTACAATTCCTTAGTCCGCCCTCTTCTGGAATACTGCGTTCAATCCTGGTGCCCTTATTACCAAAAAGATATAAACAAGCTAGAACGAGTTCAACGTAGAGTTACCAAAATGATACCTAGCCTAAAGAACAAACCATACGAAGAGCGTCTTAGAGAATTAAATCTATTTCCTTTAACCCAGCGCAGATTAAGAGGCGACTTAATTCAAGTGTTCAAAATCATCAAAGGCATCGACAATATGAACTGTAGTAAGTACTTCACTATCGACCAATCTAATTACACGCGGGGAAACGGTTGCAAAATTATTGGTAAATCTTTTAACTCGCACGAATCTAAGAATTTCTTCTTCAATCGAGTTGTCAACTTGTGGAATGGGCTTCCCCGAAACGTTATAGACTGCATCACCGTTGATTCATTTAAACTCCGCCTAGACAAATATCTCGCATCAAACCCGCGACTGACTGCGTTTGTAAATGAATAACTTTATTTTATCCCCCCCTCAGTTACTAACCCATCTGTCCCCTACTAACTTCCTAATCCTGCCACGGACATTAGTTCCAGGGCAGTAATTCCCTTTCCAATGTTCCCTTACCCACTCTAAACCACTGTTTGGACACTTGATCCTCAGTGTTTTGGAGGACAAGCAACCTAGAAGGGTCACTAGATCTGTTGTTGCTTGATTTCCTTTGTACTCCTTTGTACTACCATAAATGTACCCCCCAGTACCAAGCAATGTGGCCAAAATGGCTTCAGAGGCAAGATATAACAACCTCCCACCTCATGCAGAGTTTATTAAAATTTACCAGAACGTCCCGGACTTCCCAAATTGACTAATTCTTTGAACGTGACGATAGTGCGTTGTTATGTGTGTGATTACTTTGCTTGGGGAACAGATTAACTTGCTCATGTAGTAATGTACACCCTATGTGGTGGATTGTGTTCTTTTATTTCATAAATTTTGTTTTATTTTAGTAAGCGTTATTTCCACATAGCGATTTTGATAAGTTATTTTGCCTTTATATTGTCTTTGTCCAAATTTTGGTTTGTTTAGTTTGCAAGTTTTACATTTTAAATTGTATGTGTATTCTTTACATACCGTACATATATCTAAATATTCTTGTTTGCAATTTGTTAAATTTTAATCAAGTTGCTAAACTTATTTACCCTAATTCTATTCCCCTCACACAATGTAACGTAAATTATAAAGTTGAAAATTTTCTTGATATAAATATAGAGATTGTTAATGAACAGTGCATACTTAAAGTATATCACAAAGTTGATGATTTTAATTTTAACGTAATAAACTTTCCTTTCCCTAGTAGTAATATCGATAGTAAAATCACTTATAATTGTTTTTATTCCCAATTAATAAGATTTTGTAAAATCTGCACTAAAGTAGATGACTTTTTGGGCTAGAGCTAGGTTACTATACAGACTCTTAGTGGACAGAGGTTTTGAGGCAAGTAAATTGTTCCATAAATTTAATCTTTTAGGGTCAATTATTGTGACTGTATTCTAAAATTTGACATCAATAATTTTAATCACGCATTTTAACTTGAAGTTTCTTGTATAACCTCTGCTTACTTTTTGTCTGTATTTATTGTTTATCTTTTTTCTTTTTCTATTATTATTATTATTATTATTATTAATATTGATGATTTTTTAAATTTATTGTTCTTGTTAAAAGAGTACTCTTTGTTTAAATCTGTTGTTACTTCATATTTTGCAATTATTTCTCTTTATATTATATGTATTCATTGTCGATAGTATCAATTGCTTACTTTTGCGATTTCCTTAGGTTAATTGTGCTATAAATGTAGGTTATTTGTAGGGTAGTTATTGATAGGGGTCACTTGAGGCATGCTATGCTTACAGGTACCTACCCGATAGCACTATCGTTAGTGAGTGCTCTACTGTATTTTATATATTATTTTGTAATAGTATAGATATCTTATCAATATTTGTATTTTTTACTATTGTTAATGTCTTGTCATGTTGCAAATTTGATTTTAAATAATATTTTGACATTTAACATGTAGTTTCTTTATTCATGCAGAGTTTAGTAAAATTTGCCAGAACGTCCCGGACTTCCCAAACTTGACTACTTCCTTTAACGTGACGATAGTGCGTTGTTATATGTGCGATTGGTTTGCTTGGGAAACAGATTAACTTGCTCATGTAGTGATGTACACCCTATGTGGTGGATTGTGTTCTTTTATTTAATAATTTTCATTTTAGTAAGCGTTGTTTCCACATAGCGATTTTGATAATTTAATTTGACTTTATATTGTCCTTGTCCCAATTTTGGTTTGTTTAGTTTGCAAGTTTTACATTTTAATTATCTATTGCCAGACGTCTTCCTCTCCTTTATTAGGGTGGCCATAAACCCCAATGGAAATACGCCTAACGGCCTTATTGGGCTATCCTTAGTTGGAATTATGCAAGGCTGGTACATGTCATATTTATAACATACTATGTGGTACCAACTCTGTAAATTGCTAACTGAATAAATATTATTATTATTAAACAAAATGCTCCAAAACGGACCTATCCCCTATGTCTATGAGAAGGATAACTCATGCCTGTTTACTGAAGGACTTACAGGATTTACCATTCTATAGGATCCGTTCGAGGCCTTCTATGTATCTTTTTAGTACTACGGTAGTTTTCTACAGTGGTGTGTGCTTAGTCCATCCACTAACCTACTTCACCCTTAGGTGAACAGTACGGATTTGTACAAGGTTTACTGCACTAGACAGGTTGCTGACCAAGGCTGACAATCATCATCATCAAATCTGACGCCTCGCTTCCAGAGGAAGCGCCCCAAAAGGGATGGCCATGGCAGAAACTGCCTCCAGGCTCCCAGACATGCCCCGACTGACCCACTCCACAGTGCCACTTCCACTAAGTGGATTATAACCATGAACACTGAAGGAGCAGACCCAGAGCAGTCCCTCACCCGGATGGCAGTTCCACCACTGTTTTGCTATTTTATTTACCCCAGTGGGGCCCTGGCTGGAAGCATACCAAGCACAGGAATTTTCTGGAAATAGGAACCAGTGGTCCACTGCTCCAGAGGCTGATTGCACCACCAAAGTGGCTACCAAGGCTGACAAGTCCCATTTAAAGACTAAATGCTCCACACAAAGTGTGGTTCCGGTCTCACGTCCTAATGGCTATTATTAGACGATTTTACACAGCTTAAGAAGGATCTGTGATAATTAAAAGGGTAAAGACTCAGTCAACCCTCTGTCTTCCATATACCCTTCCAATCTGAATAAAATTGTCTAAAATTAGCCAGAAAACAGAAAAAGAAATGCGTATTGGATCTTGAAAGGGTAAATTACTGTACAGTACTTATAAAAAATGTAAGAATATCAAGGGTGACCTCAGTAAACTTCTGTAATTACTTTCATATATTATTTTTATTATATTATTTTATTATATTTAACCCCTTCTGTACCAGCGACGTCTTATTAGTTGTATTGTTCTTATATTTAGACGATATTGTGCAGTTTAAGAAGGCTCTATGGTAGTCAAATGGGTTAAGTGAGAGATTCCGAAGCCTGTTAATTGCTGGAGGCCCTTTTCAAACTGAATAAAATTGTCTAATAGTTGCCTGAATATACGGAAAAGAACGTCAACGGCACAGTAGGGGTTAAAGAAAGCGTTGTTATTGTTCCTATATCTCCTCTCTTAGGTGACCGAAACAGCGTCATCGGCCGCAGTAACGCCAACAGAGTCGACCTCAATCGCGACTTCCCCGACCAATATTTCCCGAACCCGGTAGGCTACTGTATGATTTCTAGTTCTTCTTAAGGGCCACAGGCCTTAGCACGATTGGTAGAGCACTCGCCTGAAAACCGTGAGGTCGACGGTTGGAGTCTCGGGCCAGCCAGTGTGCTATTGGCAGACACCAGTGATGTTGGTGGACGGTGCGGTCTAGCAATCTTTGGCAACTATTCACTGAAGTCCCTGATCATCAGGGCACTCATCCTAGCCTTGCTATTCAGCAGGGAGTGCATAGTGGTAAAAACTTCATCAATCGATCAAGAAAGGGAGATGCTTAGCCCCATTAGTTTTGAGATTGACCTCCATTTCCCAAATCTGGTAGGCTACAGTATGATTCATAGTTCTTCTTAACCCGGCAAACCCCAACCGATTAAATATAAAAGTACACTCCAGGACCAGCCACTTGTCAATTTTCGTTTTTTCCTGGAAACACATGGGATGGGTTAGTAATGAAGGAAAAACAACATAAAACCGCTCACCTAGGTCATTTAGGGGTCCTGGGGGGCGGGGGAATGTCACAATTAACATGGGGTGATGGGTAGGCAAAATACTAGAAATAACTCCTGTGCGCGCCCACACACACACGGCCCCCTGAAGTCCATCCCTTAGAAACTCTCCTTTCCCGTGAGGACTGAGTCCACCTGGCCAGACTGTGATGTGGGCATCATCCAGCCCTTTTGAGATATCAGAAGAGGCTGGATGACTCGTCCAGGATGTAACACAACACCTCACACTATCAAACACATTATGGAAGACTGCATAACACACAATCGACACCAACAACACAACACACACTCCTTGAGAACTTTGTGGGAAAACCCGGTCTCGGCCGTGGCCTTTCTTAGGAGCTCAGGGATGTTCGGCCAGGCAGCCTAGGGAACGACTATTACTACTACTACTCATGTTTACAACTATCTCTTATCATCCAGGGCACACCCCAACCTGAGACTGCAGCCATCATGTCGTGGACGCGGTCGTACCCGTTCGTACTGTCTGCCAACCTCCACGGTGGGTCCCTGGTGGCCAACTACCCCTGGGACGAAAACCCCAGGGGGATTAGTGGCCTGGAGTCTCCCAGCCCCGACGATAAGGTCTTCCGCAAGCTGGCCAAAGCTTATTCATTTGTAAGTTTATATTATATTATATTATTTGTATATATACTGTATATTATTAAAGTGTTATTTCCACATACTGTAGTGATTTTCATAAGTTATTTTGTCGTCCCTGTTTTGGTTTGTTTGTTTTGCAAGTTTTACATTATATTTTGTAAGTGTATAAGTAACTAATTTCCTCCCCTCTCAATCTTGATCTATGTATCTCTAACTTTCCTAACATCTACCTTGAAATATATAATCTTAGGAGGAACATCTCATTTTCCTTAAGTTTGTTGTTTTCAAAGTTTAATTTCTGATAAATTTATACGCACTTTTCTACATATAAATTTTGTTTACTGTTTCTTATAGTTTCTTACAGTAGATCCTCTGGAAAAAGGCAAACTATGCCTGTGTATCCAGCTCAGTACCAGTACTTGCACTGCTGCGGTCGTTCACGGTGTTGGCGGCGGCGGTAGCAGACGCAACATTTTACTATTCTGTATTTTTGTTTTATAATCAAACTTAAAATCTTGTCTTCCCCATGCTTTATCAAGATTACTTTCAAACTCCCTTATTGCTTCGGAATAGACTACATACTGGGGCAGTGCGTTCCACTCATTTACCACTATCACAAAATGAGTTCTTTGCCTTCTCAAGCCTATTTCTTTCTTTGTAAATTTTCTTAGAGTGTCCTCTCGTTCTTGTTCCCTCCCGCATCAAGAAGATACCTTCACACACATCCTCATCGTACTTTCCTGACACTATCTTAAAAGTCTCTTATCATATCCCCTCTCTTTCTCCTATATGCCAGTGTCGGAAGCCCCAGTGTCCTCAACCTCTGCTCATAGCCCGCATTCTTCAACGTTGGTACCAGCTCGCTAGCTCTCCTCTGCACTTTCTCCACTGCTTCTATATCCTTTACCATATATGGAGCCCACACCTGGTTCGCATATTCCAGGTGCGGCCTAACCAGCGCTGTATAGAGATTCCTGAAGATTTCTTCGTCAAGTGACACAAATGTCCTCCTTATCAGCCCTACAATTCTATTGGCTTTGTTTATCTTTTCTGCTAAATGTTCTGAGAAATTTAACTTATTGTCTATCACTACTCCTATATCCTTTTCTGCATTCACTTCCTCCATCGCTTCATACATACTGTATCCTACCTTGTCTATCTTGCTGGTCCCAATCCGCATGTACTTGCATTTTTTTGGATGAAAAGGCATTAACCAATGCTCAGACCATCCCTTCATGCCCTCCACATCTCCTTGAAGTTTAGTGTGTTGTCGTTTCAATAATTTTTAATATTAATGAGTTTGTTATACTAACCCCTTGAAGCTCTGGCGCATTTTTGCAGTATATTTTGGCTATCATTAGACGATTTTATGCAGCTTAGGAAGGATCTGTGGGTATTAAAAGAGTAAAAACTCTCAATCAACCTTCTGACTTCCATATACCCTTCCTAATCTGAATAAAATCGTCTAACAATTACCAGAAAACAAAAAAGAAATGCGTTTTGGAGCTTGAAAGGGTTAATTTGAAAGGTAACTTTTAAGTTTGTTTTAAAGTTATATATTTTAATTAACCACTATTTCTCCCCCCAGGCCCACCCCCGTATGGCTAAAGGTCACCCCTGCAACGCCAGCGAGACGGTGTTCCCCGACGGCATAACCAACGGGGCGCGCTGGTACAATGTGGCGGGGGGCATGCAGGACTGGAACTATGTCAACACCAACTGCTTCGAGATCACGGTGGAGGTGGCCTGTTATAAGTATCCCCCTACGCGACAACTACCCAAGTACTGGATGGAGAATAAGAAGTCCTTGATAGCTTTTATGGAACAGGTAGGTTCCTTCTTGTATTACTATAAGTCTGGTTTATTTCAGCTGATGGTACAGTTGGCCAAATAAGTGATGTCGCAGCACCAAGTATGTTTCAATCAATAATTGGTATCACCACTGTCTAAGCTTTATTTCATCATTTTGAGTGAGATATACAAATGTGTTCCTATCTTTTCACACCCTATTCAACATCTGACAGATATTAATACAGCACACAGCTAGCAAAACGTAATGACAGTGGAGACATGACTTATTTGGCCAACTGTACATTAATTAGGTTTATTTGGAAGTTAATTGGTGGGTTGGTGATATTACGAATGAATTACATAATATACAAAAACCTACCAGATGTTCTACTAACTTATAACTAACACCTTTTCCATCCACCCAGGTCCACTCCGGCGTGAAGGGTTTCGTTCTGACCGAGAGTGGTGAGGGAATCAGTAATGCCAGTATCAGTGTGTCTGATGCTAACCATGAGGTACTGACGGCGGCTGATGGGGACTACTGGCGCCTCCTTACACCGGGCAAACATATCCTGAACGTCTACGCTGAAGGGTAAGAGAGAGAGAGAGAGAGAGGGAGAGGGAGAGAGAGAGAGTGGTGAGGGAATCAGTAACGCCAGTATCAGTGTGTCCGATGCTAACCATGAGGCACTGACGGCTGCTGATGGGGATTACTGGCGCCTCCTTACACCGGGCAAACATATCCTGACTGTCTACGCTGAAGGGTAAGAGAGAGAGAGAACTATCAAACATATCATCACTGTCTACGCTCAGGGGTGAGAGAGTGTGAGAGTGCGTACTATTGAACATATCCTAATCATTTACTCATGGGTTTGTGGCTGTTTGCCTGTGTGTGTGTGTTTGAAAGAGAGAGAGAGAGAGAGAGAGTGAGTTGATAATACAGTGTTACTGTCCTTAGTATATCGTATCATTATTGGTCAACAGACTGTCCCTGGCTACCACAGGGACAGTAAAATTGTGAAGATGATGAAAAATTCATCCCCTTAACCCATACAGTACCGGTGATGTTCTTTTCATTATATTCTGGCAACTATTAGACAATTTTATTCAGCTTAGGAAGGACCTCTACCCATTAAAGGGCTACCGACTATCTAAAATAATCCATGTAGCTACCATATATCCTTCCTAAGCTTCATAAAATTGTCTAAATGTAGCTAGGATAAAGTATAACGGACGTCGCTGGTACTCAAAGGGTTAAAACAGTAGCGACTTGAGTATTGTTGACATGAGGGATAATTTGCCTCTTGTCCCCCCTCTTCCCTCAGTTACGAACCATCAACCCAGACCGTAGATGTGCCCTACCTGTACGCCACGCAGGTCAACTTCACCCTCAAGCCCGACCAATCTCCGGCCTGGTCCAAGGAGAACGACTTTGACATAGCGGAGAACTTGGCCGACACCTACCTCAACAACTCTCAACTCAGCGCAGAGATGGCCAATATTGAGAATAGTTATCCGGACGTGGCAGAGTTTTTGGCCAACGACAACGCCTGGAGTATGAAGATCCATGCCTTGAAGATGGGCACTGAGGTGAGATTACATTATTATTCTTGACCCCTTCCGTACCAGTGACGTCTTTTTCTTTCATTATATTCTGGTTTGGGGGTGGCCGACTCAGGAAAATAAAAACAAAAATGTAATAAAATAGAGTAAAATAGAAAAAAAAAAAAAAAAAAAGGAAAAGTGGGGATTGGGCCTGAGCATATAGATAGATAGATAGATAGATATTCTGGCTACTATTGGACGAACTTATTGAGCTCAGGAAGGATGTCTGGCTATTAAATGGCTGCAGACTGTCGCAATTAATCCTCTAAGATACCACATATCCTTCCTAAGCTTCATAAAATCATCTATATTGTATATAGCTAGAATAAAACTAAAAAAACTTCGCCGGTACACAAGGGGTTAACCAGTACAGTGTCTGATTTGTTTTCATGTTTATAGAACATGTACAGTTGCATATCATATGCAAAAATTTACACGTGTCTTTACCCATTACCATTGCACCCTATGCTGGTTCTTCACCATATAAACAGTTATGAACTGTCTTGATAGCGTAATGCATAAGTGCGCAGAATTTCGGTGTGAGTATCCTAGGTTCGAGTCCTTGGAGTGCCACATGTATTTGTTGATTTCATTAATTGAGTTTAGAAGTGAAGTTGGTTGGTGGAAAAAATTTAATAATTTTATAAGATGAAACAACTTAATCTTAATTCTCAACCCAACAAAGTCAATCTCTTGAATTTGTTTATCTTTTTGTTCTCCATATACAGGATGACGGTGGGCTTGACCAGCGAGTGCGAGTGATGATTATCGGCGGACTGTACGGAACACAACCGGTGGGTCGGGAACTTCTGATACGCCTCGCACGACACCTGGGTCAGGGCTGGAACAAAGGGGACAAGGACATACAGAAGCTACTAAAGACCACTCAGATATTCCTGGTCCCGGCTATTGATCTGCAAGGATTCCAGAACGCCAAGTCAGGTGTGTAACTTGCTCACAGGTATCCTTAACCCTTTCACTACCGGGGATGTATGGTTTTTTTTTATCAGCTATATTTAGACAATTTTATGCAGCTTAGGAAGGATCTGTGGTAGTAAAAAGGGTTAATTCAGATAGTCTATAGCCTCATAATTGCTAAACAATTTTATGCAGCTTAGGAAGGATCTGTGGTAGTAAAAGGGGTTAATTTCGATAGTCTGTTGCCTCATAATTGCCACCTAGTATCATAAGCCGAATAAAATCTTCTAAAAACAGCTAAAATCAAATATAGAAGACGTTTCCGGTAATGAAGGGGTTAATGTCTGGGGTTCAATTCCCAGAGTGGATGGTTCAAGCCTGTAATTTTAGGAGGAACCGGCATGTTTATACCAAAAAATTTACAAATTTATCTTGAAAGGGAGTCTACGGGGTATTTTTTTTAAGCTTGGTGGAGGTCTAGCGAGGAAACTAAATAATATATAAATATATAGACAAAAAAATAACCACTACCCCCCTTAAGCTGAAAATCCCTCTTCTCTATGCAGGTATGTGTGGGTACAGTAAGCCCGAGGAGTTACAGAGCGAGGTGGGAGGTTCGTTCACCTCCGAGATCAGCAACCCACAAGCCAGAGCAGCCATTCAGATGTTACAACAACTACGGCCACACACAGTACTCTCGCTCGAGTCGGGCGGAGTGTTTATGAGGTGAGTAACAGAAACAAAATACAAAGGGGACCAAAAAATCATCAAATAAAGCACAAAACAAGAGAATAGTGAGAAAAACTAAACCAAAAGGGACTAAAATAATCAAATAAAATTCAAAATACGAGAATGGTCAGAAAAACAAAATAAGAAGGGGACCAAAATAATGGAATAAAGCACAAAACAAGAGAATTATGTGATAGATTTTGTAGCACCTTTCATAATTGTCAACACAGCTATAGTTGTCAAGCCAGACCTATGAGAGTTCCGTATGGAGCTCAGTGGTCTGGTTAATCTGCTCTACTTAACCTAACCTAACATAGTTGTCAATAGATCCCTGTTAAATATGTTTGTGAGTTAGTACATTAAATTGATGATATGAGACTGTGTAGTAGTAGTCGTTCCCTTTGCTGCCTGGCCGAACAGCCCCGGGAGAAGACTTTGTGTTTATCGGTATGGGTAATTGACCACTTGCGAGTTTTGATCTATAAGGAAGGTGGAGCTGCGGCCATTAATATTTAGCAGAATTATCAGCTAAAATACGGTCATAAAACATTTATAAATACATAAAATCAAATTTATTGTACTGTTTATCCATCAGAAACCACATTATTATTGCATTTCTCTTTAATATCGATGTTCACGGCTCCAGCTTCCTTATACAGTAGCCTGAAACTCGCAAGTGGTCAATTGTGTAATTGTGTTTATGTTAGGAGTAATTGTATATATATTATTGTTTAAGGTTCCCCCGTGACGACCCCAAGGCACCGTCCAGCACCACAGAGGAGGCAGCCTTCCAAGTTCTCACACAGGCCTATGCTAACTCTCACCCCACCATGCTGCAGGTATGTTCCATCAGTTTTTTTATAAATTAATTTTAGTATATTTATAAGCTACCAGGTTTGCTGATTTCTATATTATTTGTTAGTATTTCTTTAAAGTTTGTTCTTTACTATACTGTACTAGTCTTTTTTTTAATATACCTCCACATTTTTTGTATTTTGTATACCGGTAGTATATTTTGTCTATATTCCAACTTCTACCGAACATAGGCTTGAAGCCTGTAGATTCAACCGTTCAATACGATGAAACCAGGAGGTCTTGTTCCCGACTGTGAGTCAGACATCCAGACAGTTTGAGTGTTGTAACTGGCTCGTTTGTGGCCTCACCTTTGTAGATTGTTATTATGACCAAATGAACTGTGTGAGATCCTAGGTTCAAGTCCTTCGAGTGCCAAATGTATTTGTTGATTTCATTAATTGTATGGAAAGCGAGAGAATGACTAAGAGGGTGTATGAGAGCGAGGTGGAGGGACAGAGAGGGAGAGGTAGACCGATAGAGAGGTGGAAGGATGGAGTGAGGAAGTATATGAACGAAGGCGGTGCTGGTTGGGGGGAGGGGCGTCGACTGGCTGGGGACAGAGGTGCATGGGGGCGGTTCGTTCGTGGCCACCCTTTTGGGGATCACGGCGTCAGGCAATAGATAGGTAGATAGATTAATTGATTTTAGAAGTAAAGTTGGTTGGTGAAAAAATATGAATTATGACCAAATGAACTGTGTCCCCTATACAGGATGTGAACCCGTGCCACAGCCTGGACAGTAAGGCACCCACGGGGGCCATACACGGACAGGCCCTGGGCGTGTACACCAACTCTCTACTAGACTACGCCTACACTAACCTACATGCTACGCTCATGGTGGGTTGATATTTGTGTGTTTAATGGTGGTGTAATTGATTTTCTGAATAAAACTCGAATATCAGCCAGAAGAAATGAAAAAAAATGTCGCCGGTACAGAAGTTAATAAGGTGAAGACTAAAACGGATATAAACTTCCAGGTAGCTGGCCACGTGAGTTGCTGCAACTATCCTCCCAGGCGAGAGTTGAAGGCTCTGTGGCGCCAGAACCTAGACCCTCTCATGGCCTTCATACGGACATCACGCCAAGGTAATTCTTCTTCATACAAACATCTATCTATCTATCTATTTACTCAGGCCCAATCCCCACTTCTCCTATTTTTCATACACAAATTTAAAGACCAAATGCTCTACATAAAGTGCGGTTCCGGTCTCATGTCCTAATGGCGGCATTCCAGGCAGCCCTGTTCAGAGTTGCCTCACTTGTCAGGTTCTTTGATTCAAGATCAGATCACAAGGTCTGATCCCACGTCTTTCTTGGTCCGCCCCTTGGTGCAGCTCCCTCCACATTCATGGTCGTGCTGCATCTTTTCACCCAGCTTTGTTCATCCATCCTTTCCACATGTCCAAACCATCTAAGCCTGCTAGTATGCATCTCATCACTGATACTCTTGATACTTAACTAGTCTTTCCGTGTACGTTTATATGTACTTATTTAACAACATATCGTACTAACCTAACTGTTCCCCCGCAGGTGTATCTGGACAGGTGTTGGATGAGAGTGGTCAACGTATAATATCAGCGTCACTACTTCTGGACGGACAACCTCTGCCACTCTCACCACAAGCCACCTTCAGACAACTACTGCCAGCCGGCTTCCATACGCTCAAGGTTAGAAGATTATCACTATTTTGTTAGTTTATAATTTATATACTGTATGTTGATTATAGTTTTTGTATTACCGGTGTCATATTTAGTTTTCATTTTATATACAGTATACTATTCTGTTGATTTATTGATTTTTTTTTATTTACAAGCCTTTTTTCAAGCTGTCTTCAATAGAGAGGAAAATAAAGTTAAAATTGTAAACTTTGAACATTAAAATTACAAAGGTTGAGGGTTCAAGGCTCGGGCCAACCAGTATGCTATTTTGTAGATGACGCAGTCTAGCAATCTGTGGCAACTGTCCACTGAAGTCCCTAAATCATCAGGGCATCCACCCTAGCCCCGCTCTTGAGCAGGGAGTGCATGGTGGTAAAAATACACGTCACAGTAGAATATTAACCCTCTCCGACATATGACGCAATTTTGAGCCTATTAGGGATACTTTAAAGCGTTTGCTACCATCAGGGGTATTTAGAAACCTTTAGTTTAGTTACTTCAACCTTTGCAGTTGTCTTTAAGTTAGCTGTGGGCAGAAAACTAATTTTGGAGAGGTAATTATAAGAGTGAGAGAACTCTATTTCTTATTGCTAATCTGGCAACCTCTGCGTCATATGTGCGTGAAAGGGGTAATAAAATAAACTTGAACCCTTTGAGTAGCCTACCAGGGACGTGTGTTATCTTTTTTTCTAGCTATATTTATAAGATTCTATGCAGCTTAGGAAGGATCTGGGGTAGTTAAGAGGGTTGTTTGAGATAGTTTGAGGCCTTATTTTTGCTAAAGATACTTCCTAATCTGAATAAAATCGTCCAATAGTTGCCACACTATAAAGAAAAGGACGTCACTGGTACTGTATGTGTTAAAAACAATTCCCTGTACAGGTCTGGGCTGAAGGGTACGAGAACAAGACAGTAGCCATCCAAGTGGCGGCGACCAAGGAAGCCACCACCAGCTTGACCTTGGACTCCCTGGAGGCCGCGGATATGGTGTATCACTCGTACTTCGGCACCGAGGACCAACTACGTAAATTGTCTTCAAGCTATCCACCCATCACTAACTTGTACAGGTATTAGCTTAACACATTTTACTTTTATTCTTTAACATCAATCACAGTAACAGTTGCCACCTGCCCTATTTTCTATTATACACTGTATATATCTGGTACCAGTACTGGTAATGTTGTGTGTTTATTTAATTTCATTATATTGTTTTGCTAAATCTTTAATGTATTTATTTCCACACAAGTTCTTTTGTCTATATATTGTGCGGTTCCTATTTTGATTTGTTTGTTTTGCAAGTTTTACATTTTAGTGGCTCTCTCCTTAACTCAGGAACTGTGATAAGCCTTTTGGAAGGCATGGTATTAAAACCTATGTAAAAAAAAAAATTCAAATACCGTGCCAGTGCCGGAAAATGTCTCAAAATTGGGTGACACATAGAAAGTAGTTGCATCTCTCCATACCACATCCTCCACTCCTCCCCCCCTTTATACCCCATCCCCCGTCTCCCTCAACGACCTTTTATTTTGCCAATTTTTGTGCAGTTCATGAGTTCAACCTCCTGACTTCTTCCTCCCGCAGTATTGGCCGCAGCCCCCAGAGTCGACAGATCCTGGCCCTAGAGATTGACTTCTTGCAGGCCCAGGAGACCGATGAAGGAGCCCCACCCTCCTCCTCTACCACCAGTCTGTTGACCCCGCCCCGACCCTCCGTGGCGATCATTGGGGGTCTGGGTAGCTCGGACAGGGCCGGCAAGGAGATGGTATTGGAGTTGGCCAGGTAAGATTTTTATTTTTATATTTTTTATTTTTGTTTTGCCAGACGCCGTAATTTCTGAGGAGGGGTTGCCATGAACATTAGGCGTTTGTCACAAATCACTAGGTCAAGTTGCCCGGGCTTGACATCTACCAATTACTGTACTGTACATTCAAAATAGAAAAATTAGAAAAATTGCATAGAGAACCCTAAAATTAATGGGGTAAATGGGGATGCGTTCTGAAACCAGCCAAAACCCAAACACCTAAAAACCTATAATAATATCGTAAATCGGGGCATCGGATAGTGAGGGAGACCTGTAATAAATAACACCTCGTTCTTAACATTAATCATCAATTACAAACCCCATTGTACTTGAATAAACTAATGAAAGCATATGGTCCTCCTGGGATTCCAACTCGGGACACCACACCCAGAACATAAGCACCTAAAGGCCGTTGTAAAGGCATAGCTTCCCGCCCAACAACTGAACCGAACTAATTTTTTCTACAGGTACCTTCTCTCCCGTTCTGCCCAAGACGCGGCAGTGGAGAAGATTCTGAAGGGTGCCAAGATTCACCTGGTGCCGACCCTGAACCCTGACAGTACCTACGACCCTCCCAAGCCACCCCAGGGCCCACAGAACTGTTCCTCAGGCCTCACCTCCGACAACGGCACCGGCAGACAACTGGACCAGAGCTTTGGATTGATCGGTGGGTTAAGAATGAAGTTAATAATGTTGTTGAAGTTATGATCGTGTAGATAGAGAAGCAATGTGGAAGGTTGTTGTTGTTGCTCGTAGGGTAAATCTTAATGTACGACTGGATGGGAAAATGTTGGAACAAGTGGAGTGTTTTAAATATCTAGGAGGAGTGATAAGCAGGGATGCAGGTGTGGGAATGGAGGTAAGACAGATTTCTAAGATAGTGCTATACTGGGGTCGGTAGCACGTCTGACTGTTGATCGAAGGGTCTGCAGTTCGATCCCACCCGGTGCCATTGGTAGACAGCAAGAGTTTTAGTAGCTCGGTCTTGCAAATGTCCAGTAAAGTCCCTGTAACAAGGGCACACCCTAGCCCTGTCAATCAAGGGAGTGTACGGCGTTGGAAACTAAATCATCATATCGTACTGTACTGCATAAAAAACATTAAAATCTTGCAGTTAGGACATGAGGATGCTGACACCGTACCTCTTATGAATCCGTCAGTCTTCAATCCGTTCAATACCAGTGCCAGCCTTTTAACTTTACTCTGGCTAGTATTAGACCATTTTCTCCAGTTTAAACAGACGGACATAGCGATTTTGATAAGTTCTTTTGCCTTTTTATTGTATCGTCCCTGTTTTGGTTTATTTATTTATAAAGTTTTACATAATTGTTAAGCAAGTTCGTACAAAGCATATTAATTACAGGCTTTGAACTATCTCACTTAACAATTTTTACCACAGATCCTTCTTCAACTGCACAAAATTATCTAAATATAGCTAGAATAAAATAACAAAGATGTCGCCGGTACAGAAGGGGTTAATGTGTATGTATGTATGTTTAATTTCAGGAGAGGTGGATGAGAATAAAACTCCTGAGGTGGCGGCCGTGGAGCGTTGGATGAAGGAGCAGCAATTCACAGTGGCGGCCATCTTGAGGGGTGGCCGGGGTGAGGGCGTGGGGGGCCCTTACTCCGACCCCAACGCACCACCCATGCCCCTGGAGGACACACAGGTTAGTATAGTCCGTTCATTGTAGGTAGGCCAGAAATCACGCTTCCCAGAGAAACCAGAGTCACACTTGTACGCCTCAGGTCCGGCCACCAGCCGTCATTGATAGGGTAATGCATAAGTGCGCGGAATTTCGGTGTGAGTGTCCTACGTTCGAGTCCTTGGAGTGCCACATGTATTTGTTGATTTCATTAATTGAGTTTAGAAGTTTTGTTGTTGTTGCTGTTCCCCAGGCTGTCTGGCCGAACAGCCCCAAGGTCCCGAGCAAGGCCAAGGCCATAAACGAGCGCCCCCGCAAAACCCTCCCTGCTTACCACTAATAAAGCCCGGGTGACCGAAGCCACTCCAAGGCGGGGAGCTGAGGAGGGTGCGGAAATGCCCGGGAAACCAAAGCCCCACCCAAGGCCCTGTGCCCCTCAGCAATTATGAAGGGAAAGGTGAGGGGCAAAGGAAAACCCATGTGAAACACAGTTCTTCGCTCCACCACTGACAAGTTTACAGACAACTTTGAAGGAGAACTGGGTTTCTACACTTATTGATGTTTTTTTTTTAATTCATTATATTGTTTTGCTAATTATTCAATGTGTTATTTCCACACAGTTATTTTTATAAGTTCTTTTGTCTTTATATTGTGTGGTTCCTGTTTTGGTTTGTTTGTTTTGCAAGTTTCACACTAAAGACATGGATTTTTTTCGCAATAACAATTTCATTTAGAGATTTACAGCCTATGCAAATGCATGAAAACAGCCACCTGGCAGTGATATGTCTATTATAATCATCCCGTTCTTTAAGGGTTAAGACTGAATGTGAAACGTCTCTAGTTGTTGATGTTGTAGTTCCCCAGACTGTCTGGGTGAACAGTTCAGAGTCCGGTGGACCGAAGCCTCTCCAGATGCTCGAGCCCCCGAAGGGGCCAGGGTGAGATGAGATCTGTCTTTGAGAGGGCAGCGGGGGAGGGGATCAGCAGCTTACGGGTTTACACCCCAATGCCCGGACCGTCCGCAGCCCCCCTTGCAGTGCCATCCAATCAGACTATCTCGCCAGCACCGAGAAGGAAAAGTAGTACACTACAGGAAAAGAGACGGACTGCAATGGTTAAGGTTGAGTAGAGGATGATAAACTTCACTTTGGATAGGACCAGCCCTCACCTATAGTATGCCAGGCTGATTATTTTTTTTAACACAGATTCTTTCTCCTCCTACCAGGCGTACCAGTTGATAGGGTCACAGTACTGGGTGGCCCTGGACCACAACAAGCCTTCAGTATCACCATCACCACCACAGTGTCCACAGGTTCAGCAGCTTGTTAACGGTACTGCACAGGACACTCACTTCCAACAACATAAAGGCAGTCTTATTGTAAGTACTTCAATTTCATTATTTACTGGATGTGTGATTATTGTCTTACACTGTTGATATTGTTTATAACTTTGTATACCAATTTGCCTTTAGATTTAGTATATTCAGAGCTTTGCTTTATTATAGATTTGCACTTTGACAGGTTCGTTAGGAATGGTAATTATTTCATAAATGTTTATACATATTTTAATAATGCATCACTTAGCTCTACTCCCACTAGTTCTGTATATTTTGATAGAACTAAACTTAAAGATGCCCTTAAATTCCTCCTTTTCAATACTTATGTTAGATTCGGGCCGTACATTTTCAAACAAATATTAGGAATTCCTATGGGTGGAAATGCTAGCCCTTTAATTGCAGACTTATTCTTGCTTGCTTTAGAATTTAAATATATAAAAGACTTAGTTGACAGTAGCAAGAAAAATAAAATTCCAGAAAAATTAGCACTTGCTAAACTGTTAAGTAATAATAGTAGATATATTGATGATATTCTTGTTTGCAATTTGCTAAATTTTAATCAAGTTGCTAAACTTATTTACCCTAATTCTATTCCCCTCACACAATGTAACGTAAATTATAAAGTTGAACATTTTCTTGATATAAATATAGAGATTGTTAATGAACAGTGCATACTTAAAGTATATCACAGTTGATGATTTTAATTTTAACGTAATAAACTTTCCTTTCCCTAGTAGTAATATCGATAGTAAAATAACTTATAACTGTTTTTATTCCCAATTAATAAGATTTTGTAAAATCTGCACTAAAGTAGATGACTTTTGGGCTAGAGCTAGGTTACTATACAGACTCTTAGTGGACAGAGGTTTTGAGGCAAGTAAATTGTTCCATAAATTTAATCTTTTTAGGGTCAATTATTGTGACTGTATTCTAAAATTTGACATCAATAATTTTAATCAAGCATTTTTAACTTGAAGTTTCTTGTATAACCTCTGCTTACTTTTTGTCTGTATTTATTGTTTATCTTTTTCTTTTTCTATTATTATTATTAATATTAATATTGATGATTTTTTAAATTTATTGTTCTTGTTAAAAAGAGTACTCTTTGTTTAAATCTGTTGTTACTTCATATTTTGTAATTATTTGTCTTTATATTATATGTATTCATTGTCGATAGTATCAATAGCTTACTTTTGCGATTTCCTTAGTTTATTTGTGCTATAAATGTAGGTTATTTGTAGGGTAGTTATTGATAGGGGTCACTTGAGGCATGCTATGCTTACAGGTACCTACCCGATAGCACTATCGTTAGTGAGTGCTGTACTGTATTTTATATATTATTTTGTAATAGTATAGATATCTTATCAATATTTGTATTTTGTACTATTTTAATGTCTTGTCATGTTGCAAATTTGATTTTAAATAATATTTTGACATTTAACATATAGTTTCTTTATTCATGCAGAGTTTAGTAAAATTTGCCAGAACGTCCCGGACTTCCCAAACTTGACTACTTCCTTTAACGTGACGATAGTGCGTTGTTATATGTGCGATTAGTTTGCTTGGGAAACAGATTAACTTGCTCATGTAGTAATGTACACCCTATGTGGTGGATTGTGTTCTTTTATTTAATAATTTTCATTTTAGTAAACGTTGTTTCCACATAGCGATTTTGATAATTTAATTTGACTTTATATTGTCCTTGTCCCAATTTTGGTTTGTTTAGTTTGCAAGTTTTACATTTTAATAATTAAGCTACAGTCAAGTAAACAATGCAGCTGTAATTGTCGCCCCTCCCCGGACCCGGCTCTACCAAAGGGTACAGTGCGCAGTGTTTCCCCGGACTGGCACTCTTCGCCTAATAGTAATGGTGCCTGAACCTGGTGGTAGCTGTCTGGGAGGCTGCCCTGTCATTAGGTGTATAATACCAGGCCAGTCGTTGTGCCGTGTACGCGCACAGGGTGCGTCCCTGCGGCTGGTTCTGGTGGGGCGCACCGGGGCCACTAGATCTTACTCCATTGTAATTATTACGAGAAGGTGCTGGTCTCCGGGATAGTCTGGAGCCGGAGTTCTGGGGAGGGTGATGTCCTTTGCCAGCTTATTTATTTATTTTATTAATTCATATAGCGAACTTTCCAGGGGAAAATAATATCTTTTACTGTATATTGTTATGATAATTAAAGGAGTCATGGACTAGTTGAATACTGTACAGTACTTTGTTATTAGTTGTCAAGTATGTTAACTGATGTTTTTGTCTATACACAGGACTGCTTCTACACACACAGCAGTACCATGGCTGTTAGTGTGTACTATGGTTGTTGTGGGGTACCGTACTACAAACACCTCAGTGCTCTGTGGCGCCGACACAAAGCGGCTCTCCTACAGTTCCTGGATGTTTCTGATGTTGGCATTAAAGGTATGTTTGGCCCCTTTTGATACTTTTTTTTTAGTTACCAACATAAATATTTTATATTTCATAATATTGATTTCCTAAATCTTCAATGCAATATTTCCACAATTATAATGTAAAACATTACATAACGAGCACAATTATAATGTAAAACATTACATAACGAGCACAATTATAATGTAAAACATTACATAACGAGCACAATTATAATGTAAAACATTACATAACGAGCACAATTATAATGTAAACCATTACATAACGAGCACAATTATAATTTAAAACATTACATAACGAGCACAATTATAATGTAAAACATTACATAACGAGCACAATTATAATGTAAAACATTACATAACGAGCACAATTATAATGTAAAACATTACATAACGAGCACAATTATAATGTAAAACATTACATAACGAGCACAATTATAATGTAAACCATTACATAACGAGATGGGTTGGGTGTAAAAGGGATCTGCATTATGTGGGCCAATCGGCTCTCTGCAGACTTCCATTTCTTATGTTCTTATAACTGATCACTCCGTCTAATTTCAGGATACGTAACAGACCACTCGGGGGTTCCTATCCCCGGGGCCAAAATCACCTTAACGGGGTCCCAACACGTGGTAGTTGCCGGTACCCACGGGTCCTGGTGGCGACCCCTGGGCCCGGGGACCCACACACTGAAGGTCAGCAGCCCGGGCCACTACCCAACCACCAAGTTAGTGACGGTGGTGCCCGGGCAGGTGGTCATGTTTAAGTTGGCCATTGATGATCGCGTCTGGGGCATGCCCAGGATGGTCTTTGTTCTACTGGCGGGTAAGTGTTATTACTGATAAACTGGTATCACACAAGAGCTTTTATAGTCAACATTCGATGATCAACATTTTTCTGGCAACATTTCTGGAATATTTTGCACTGGTATCGGAAACTAGACTGATAGATGAATTTATGAGACCAATATATTTTAAATGTTGACCTCATAAGCTGCCAGACCAGTGTTGAGGATAAATGTTGAGGGAAAAAGCGCTTGTGTGATACCGGCTTTAGTTGTACTGTTATAGTCTATTCGCTGTAAGTAGGCGAGAAATCATGACCTCTAACCTCTGTAGCTAAAAAACGACTAGAATAATAGAGCTATTATTTCTACCATTTGGGAAGAGTCAGTCAAGGAATAGATGTGGAAATTTACAGCCAATTTGCTCTAACCCTTTTCGAGTTACTGAGGATAGAGGTCATGATTTCTCGCCTACTTACAGCGAATATACTATAGTTGTACAATCGCGCTAATAAGTGAAGTCTCGGCACCACTTGTGTTTTGATCAATAATTGGTATCGGCAATATTTACACATGATTTCTTCTTTTGGAGTGAGATATACCAACATGTTCCTTCACTTACCCACCCTATTCAACATCTGACAGACATTAATACAACACAGAGCGAGCCAAACGTAATGACAGCTAAGACATGACTTGTTGCCGCCACCGTACTGTAGTTGGTTTTATTTCATCCGAGGGTAAACTGAATCCCTTAGCAACTGATTTCTTGATACGTAATGAAAATACATGCAGCTACTATGTTTCTGTGTCATATTACTGCCAGGTGTTTATGATTAACAACATACATAAAATACTGTACATCTATCTATCTATCTATTGCCTGACGCCGTGATCCCCGAAGGGGTGGCCACGAACGAACCGCCCCCATGCACCTCTGTCCCCAGTCAGTCGACGCCCCTCCCCCCAACCAGCACCGCCTTCGTTCATGTACTTCCTCACTCCATCCTTCCACCTCTCATTCGGTCTACCTCTCCCTCTGTCCCTCCACCTCGCTCTCGTACACACTCTTAGTCATTCTCTCGCTTTCCATACGTTCCATATGGCCGAACCATCTCAAGTTGTTCCTTTTCACACTTTCCAGCACATCTACCTCCACACCACACCTTCTTACTTCCTCATTAGTCTGTCTATCCTTCCATGTAACTCCGCACGCACTCCTTAAGTAATTCATTTCCACTGCTCTCACTCTTGGTCTGAGTCTCTCAACCAACGTCCATGCTTCGCTTCCGTAAGTCAGTGTCGGGATTACCACACTGTCATGCAAGGACTTCTTCACTTCCATACTGACCACCCTATTTCTTGTTACTACTTTTAGCGTTCCTACAACCCTCTTCCCCTGTTGTACCCTCTCCCGCACTTCTTCATTCATAGTCCCATCTTTACTCAACACACTGCCCAGATACTTAAAAGAGTTGACGATCTCCATATCCTGACCGTTCAGCTTCACCTCACACTCTGTGACTTCACCCCTTTCGAAGACCATAACCTTGCTCTTCCCCGCATTTACCTTCAAATTCCGTTTTTCGCACACTGTTCCAAACTCATTTACCAGACCCAGCAATTCCCATTCATTATCACTCATCAGAACTGTATCATCCGCAAACAGCAGTATAGGTAGCTTCCACTCAATTCCCTCCCTTTTCAGTGATACACCAACATCCACTGCTCTTGATAGTATTTCTTTCATGACTCCATCCATATATACAGTAAACAACCACGGGGACATCACACACCACTGTTTCAAACCAACATTCAGGTCAAAGAACTCGCTCTGCTCACTCTCCACACGTACTGCCGCCTTTGCACCCTCATACATGCTCTTCACTGCTTTCAGCAACTTGCCCTCTACTCCGTATATTCTAAGTACTTAGTACTAAGTACTTAGTACTATTCTTAGTACTAAGTACTAAGTACATACATACATCAAAAAATACATACCGGTACCGGTACTGTACAATCGGGGGTATTAAGTGTTGTCATAGATTCCAGTGGTTTTCACTCAACAGGTGTTATTGGTATCTTTATAGTTACTGGGAAAAGTGCTTATCCCTCAGAGTATTAGTCAGTGTCCGAAACTTTATGAAATATCTGACAACACTTATTAACCTTGATTGTACATATATATTTTTTAATCCCCCCCCCCCCCCCCCAGGTACGGTAACTCTGGTGTCCATGTTGTGTTGCTTGGGTATGTTGACGGTCAGATCCCAGGCCAAGCGTAGGAAGGTGTACGGCTTCCACCAGTTGAGTCACTCAGTCGACATCTTCAAGGACGACTCCTCCGCCTCCGATGAAGAGGCCGAGAATAAGTTTCTGAGCGGAGGGGTAACGGGAGCCAGGAGCAAAACCAAGAGTAAGTCATTCAAGTCAATTTTGTTTGAGTTTTAGTTGAGGTGACATGGGCCGTTTTTCTGGTCCCCCTTCTTCCTCATGTAGATTTTATGACGTTCGGCCCATTTGTTGGCGATTTTAATACCTTTCGCCCCATTTCGTTGTCAATTTTAAGACCTTTCATGCCATTTAGGTGTCGATATCACCTGTAATTTTTAGAGTCTGGACATTTATCTAGACTAAAATCTCTCCCCTTTAATTGACAACTAACCGAATTTTGGTATCCCGTTGTCCATTGCAGAGAAGCGTATAAGGAGCCGCAACTACCACGACCTGGTGTCCAGCTCTTCCGACGAGGACGAACTCTTCCTGAAGGGGGGCAACGGCCACTCCCAGGGGGTGCACTGAGCTCGGGGTTAAGGAGAGAGGGGGCGCGGTTTTCTGGTCCCCCCCCCCTTCTTCCTCGTGTTTAGCCCCTTTAGTTTTCAGATTTTAAGATTTTCCCCCCATTAGTTTGTAATGAAAAGGTTTACGCACAACCATTGTTCAGTTCTCCCTCTATATACGGTTGGTTTACGTTCCTGAAAACCCGATCTTAAATCGAAAAATCATATAGCAAACCCTAAAATTAATGGGGTAAATGGGGATGCGTTCTGGGACCAGCCAAAACCCAAACCCAAACCGCTAGATACCTATAATAACATCATTAATCAGGGCATCGGATAGTGAGGGAGACCTGTATCGTCCATCCATTACCTATCTCCTTCACTCTTAACTCTCTAACCCAAGAGTGATCCTTTTTCCACAACCTAACAAAGCAGATTGTTAGGTATTCCAAATGTTAGCAATCGGGAGTACAGTATTGCTATTGTGAATTTGTGTTGTGTTTTGTAATATTTTCCATATGATTTTATTTTTAAAGTTGGGGGTAGACATTTGATTTATTTTGTGAGCAGTTGAATTTAGTAGTTTGCTTACAAATATATTTTAATTATTTAAACTAATTTTTAAGGATTAATTGAATTGGCGGTTTCTTTTCAACTGACGGTAAATTGCAAAGTTCCCATCAAGATTTCTTAGTTATTTTGAAGATTTTGTAGTGAAATCTGGTGCTAATTCTGTAAACTTGGTCTCAGCATGATGGAGAGACATAGTAGATTCCTATTTTTCCATTAAGTATCGATAAAATAGCTGCTAAGAGATTCAATATATCGTCAGCTGAAAAGAAAGATATTTTTTTTTATATTTGTACTTTTTCATCTTTACTCGGATTCTTTTTATCAACTTTTTCTTTGTGGTTGCTTCAGGTCACTTCTACTCAGGGTGTCAAACGAAAGGTGAGTCCCTTAACTGTCTTGATAGCGTAATGCATAGTGTGCGGAATTTCAATGCGAGTATCCTGGGTTCGAGTCCTCGGAGTGCCACATGTATTTGTTGATTTCATTAATCGAGTTTAGAATTAAAATTAAAATGTAAAACTTGCAAACTAAACAAACCAAAATTGGGACAAGGACAATATAAAGTCAAATTAAATTATCAAAATCGCTATGTGGAAGTGAAGTTGCTTTGTGTAAAAAAAAACATAATAATTGCATATTATGTAAAGATAAAATTATGGCTTATACTGTATTTCAAATATGTCTTCGGAAGTGATAAAATGGCCTGAGCAATGCTATTTTTAATGCAACACGCAACCATGCCTGGAAATTAGAATTGAAAAGGTTCAGCACTAGGATTTGTGGGGGGAAAACAAAAATTCTACCTGGAACAAACTTCCCTCAGAAGAGCAGCTCAAGAAGAGAGTAGATAGTATTTTGCACACTCTGTAGTGAGTGTAGTGCACTAAACAGCCTCTTTCCTTCCACTTCGAGTATCTCCCCATAATGGACCGCAAGGTCTCCGAGATACTAACTATTCCTTGTGACTACTTATAGACCGAAACTTTCAAAAGGTCAATTACTTATTCTATATATTGTTGATGATTACTTGTTTCACTGTTTAGGGTATCACTACTAAACAATTCTATATACAGTCACGCTCGCGTGTGAATCTGAAAGACCCGGGATCGAATCCCTGCCACGGTGGACATTTAGTGGGTGCGGTAGTACGTCCTAGCATGTTTCACATGCTTGCACCCAGTCAGGGGACATCCTGACGACGTATACAGACAAAACACACATAACAAAGCCACTCCAACACCTTCCTCTCTCTCCAACACCCCTTCTCCCCTCTCAACACTCTTCTCTGAGCTATTGCCAATAAAAATGGCATGTTCAGTCCTGTAAAGAATCTTAAGATTCAGAGTCGTAAAGATTCCAGGACGAGCTCATCAGCGGCGGATCCCCAGATCGACCGTGGTGATTGTCACCTAAACATCTACAAAACAAACAAACAAACAGTATTTACTTACTTCAATACTAACAGTATTAATATATTCTATATATTATTAATGATTGTATATTCCACTGCTTATACTAATACCATAAACTTATTCTCTATATTATTAATGATTGTATATTCCACTGCTTATACTAATACCATAAACTTATTCTATATATTATTAATGATTGTATATTCCACTGCTTATACTAATACCATAAACTTATTCTATATATTATTAATGATTGTATATTCCACTGCTTATACTAATACCATAAACTTATTCTATATTATTAATGATTGTATATTCCACTGCTTATACTAATACCATAAACTTATTCTCTATATTATTAATGATTGTATATTCCACTGCTTATACTAATACCATAAACTTATTCTATATATTATTAATGATTGTATATTCCACTGCTTATACTAATACCATAAACTTATTCTCTATATTGTTAATGATTACTTATTTCAATGATCAAACTTTCTCTATTTACTTACATTTATTTCAGGAAGCCTAACTTAATGCCCGTTCTATTCTTTCTTAGCAAGGTCGGTCCTTTGAGATCTGCACCCTATAAAATGTTCTTTCCCTTCACATAAGCATTAGGCTATTCATAGTGCATTTGGCTCCAGCACATGATTAGATTAAAATCCAGTAGGCTAATCGATAAATGGATATTAATCGTGGTCATGACGTCATGTGCCGTACCTTTAACTGTCTTGATGGTATAATGGTTAGAGCGTGTAAGTTTTGTATGTGGTATCCTGGGTTCGAATCTCAGGAGGATTACATGCTTTCATTAATTTCATTTGGGAGGTTATTGGCGTTGAGCACGTTGTTAAATATAATTAATTAATAACACTGTTTTGTTGTAGCACTGTTGAGGCTGGTGTGGTTTGCAGATACTGTAGGTGCAGGTGCTGCAGTTTGACTTAGTTGAGTCTTGCGGAGGCATGGTTAGCACTATGCCAAACATCAGCCAAAGTGATGACATGATAGGGCGGTGTTGTGACGGGACTTTATTGTATTATATTCCAACTGCGGATAGGCAACCACGTCTGAGCCGTTGCAATGTATGTAATGGAAAGTGACGTTAAACCATTGTATGTTATTTAAAGTTCCGGTAATGAAGTATAATATGAAATTGAAAAGCATAAAACATAAAGTAAAACTGTTTGTATGTTTCGGGTGTCGGGGTTGATTCTTGGTGGATATGTTAAGTTGGTGTCACACAAGTTTACCATTTCCAGAAATATTCCTTGAGCATGTTTTGTTAAGCCGGTGTCACACAAGAACTTTTTCTGGCAATTTTTGATGACAAGTTTTTTCTCATACTATTTTGAGGCTCTTACGCATTAGAATCGGAAACTAGATTGATGGTAAACGATGTTGAGTAGTTTAATTCTTGTGGAACTTATATTTTGAAACTGCCAGACTATAATTGCCCGTAAAAAATGACAGAAAAATAAGTCGTGGGACACCGGCTTTATGGTACTGTCTTTTGCTGGCACCGGAAACTAGTCTGAAGGTAGATTATATTAAGTGGCTGATATCTGATAAAACTTATATTGGGAACTGCCAAATGAGAAATGGTCAAAAATATTGCTGGAAAAAGTGTTATGTCTGATGCCGGCTTTTGTGAACCTATTGCACTAGAACTAAGTGAAATAACCGGCAATGTCTTTTTTATTTTATTCTAGCTATACTGTATTTAGACGATTTTGTGCAGTTTAAGAAGGATCTGTTGTAGTTAAAAAGGGTAAAGTGGGATAGTTCAAAGCCTTTAAATCATCGAAGGCCCTTTTTAAGCTGAATACAATTGTCTAATAGTAGCCAGAATAAAGTTACAGGGCTGTCACCGGTATAATAAGGGTTATTGGGACCATACACTGTGCTAGAGAAGTGCCTTATTCTCTTTAAGACTTGGAACAAACTACTTAAGGTTTAGTAGAAATAGTACCATTGTGCCTTAATGAATGTTGAAAATAGTAGTAGTATTAACTCATTCTCTTTCTCTCTCACTCATTCTCTCTCACACACACACACTAACTCTTTCACAACACTCTCACTCACACACATACTCTCTCACTGTCACACTCTCGCTCTCTCTCTGAAAATGTATAAATATGTGACGTTCTTCAATAGCTCACCTCCTACTACTGTGTACACTATTATTGAAGTCACCAATTCCAACTTTCTCTCTCTTTCTCTCTCACTAGGTATATCTATTTACCGGTATTCACAATTAACACTACAATCCTTTACTATATTAATGCTATTGCTAGAGGATTTTACTTTGCTTAGAAAGGGCCTCTTAGAATCTCTGGGTTAATTACACTCAATGAACCCTCTAGCTATGACAGGTCCTTCCTAAGTTGAATAAAACGGTAGAGGTAGCTAGAATATAAGCAACAAATTGGTGTCATTGGATTGAAAGGGTTTAGTTCATAGCTGGCCACTTTCTATACATATATATTTGTATTTTTTATAATTGTATGTGTAGTGTTGTTATAACCAGCAGTTGTTATAAATGTAATTGTTATACTTAACCCCTACTGTACCGGAAGATACAGTAATAAAAGCCCCCCCCCCCCCCCCCCCAGTCCCACGCAATGTGGCCAAAATGACAAGATAATAACAACTTTCCACCTCAAGAGATCAAGGAACACTGGCTCTCTCAGCCTTCAGAGGGTTGGCTATAAGCTGAGAAGTGTTGCCATATCGAGAGCAGTGCTCAAACGGTCGTGGTACCAGGCACAGCCTGATACAGGCAGTTACAAGGAAAGTACATTACTGGCGGTTCCCAGCTGTCGCTGGGACTGGGGAGTGACTTGTCTACTGACGGCTGGTAGCCGTCGCTGGGATTGAACAGGTTAAGAGATCTTTATTATAAATAATTGAATGAATGTTGGATGCCTTGCTTCCTCTGGGAGTTTCCCAAAAGAGCTGGCATGTTGAAAACTGCCTCTAGGCTCCCAGATATACCCCCACCACAGTGCTAGCTTCACTATGTGATTTAAGACCTTTTGCACCAAAGGTACAGATCCAGAACAGTCCCTCACCTGGACGGTATTACCACCACTGATTTGTTAATTTCTTGACCCCCATGGGGGCCCTGGCTGGCAGCACACCAGGCACAGAAGTGTTATGAAGAGGGGAACCACTGGTCCACCACTTCAGTGATTGACTGAATCACTAAAGTAACGGGTCACAGACTCGCTGCAGCCTTACACCAAAATGTGAAATTGGAATTTTTTAAAGTTAGTGTAGAGTGTGTAGCACATGTGGTTTTATGCAGAAAGTAAACGTGTTTATCTTAAGAGTAAGCTAGAATTGCTCTATGTGAAATTGAGGCACAGAACAAAAATACAGCCAAGGATGCCAGATGGTGAAACAAGATGTCCAAGAATCCTTTTACTTCACCTAAAGCTCTCCCTGGCATTATAATCCTGAACAGCTCGTGTCTACAACCTCCTTCAAAAGGCCCGTCCTAAGCTGAATAATATTGTCTGATTGTAACTTGCATACAATGTTTATAAATGTACAGTACAGTATTGTAAGGATTAAGGGAGATGCTTTGATTCTAAGAGACCATATTAATCTGAATTTCTTTGTCCTGTGATAGGTTGAATCAAATACTGTAATAAATTGTCATTAGAAATAAAGGGTTAATAATAGTTTAGCTAGACAATTAACCACTTGCGAGCTTCATTCTACTGTATAAGGAAGTTGGAGTTGTAGACATCGATACTTAGCAGAATTACCAGCTAAAATACGGTTGTAGTTCATTTATAAATACAGTACATAAAATCCAATTAACGTACTCTTTAGCCAACAGGAACCTACATTATAATTGCATTTAAGTTTACTATCGATGTCTACAGCTCCAACTTCCTTATAGCCTGAAACTTGCAAGTGGTCAATTTGTGTATTAATTGCTTTTTCTTTATAAATTGCAATACAGTAAGTTGCTTTAATTAATTCGAACGAGACGAATACAAGTCACCGCGCGTTAGACAGCATTAGACATCCAGACTTGTATGTCAGCCATTTGCATTTGTCTGGATGGCTGAAACCTAAGTCTGGTTGTGGTTAGATATCCGGACTCATGTTTCAGTCATCCGGATTTGTCTGGATGGCTGAATATATTTCCAGACTTTTGGCAGATCCAGATGGAGTTCTCCCCCAATTAGTCTGGATGGGCGAGGTTTTACTTTACAACTTTAAGCAAGGATGTACAATTGCGCTAATAAGTGATGTCTAGGCACCAAGTATGTTTTGATCAATAATTGGTATCAGCAATATTTACACACGCTTGCTTCTTTTTGAGTGAGATATACAAACATGTTCCTACACTTACCCACCCTATTCAACATCGGATAGACATTAATACAGCACAGAGAGAGCCAAACGTAATGACAGCTGAGACATGACTTATTAGCGCCACCGTACAGTACTGTAATATAATAAAACAAAAATTGATTAGAGATGTTTTAAGGAATGTGGGGAGAAGTTAATTACCGTACGTTGTGATTTATAATGATCGGTTTAAAATATATATTGGGTCAATCTCGTTGGTGTTATTGTTGAATCATGAAGTTCGTATTTTTTTAGTAGAGTTGGGAGATGATTCTATTTTATTAGATGCTGTTGCTTTGGCGGGTCGGTTAAGAACAAAAATATAAGTAAGAACATTTTGAATGCGTGGGTAGTGATATGGCTTGCATATTTGTGTGTGTGTGTTTTATGTATGTGTGTGTATATAAGTGTGTGCATCTTTGTGTGTCTGTATAATATTGTGTCTGTGTCTGTATACCGGTATGTGTGTCTGTGTGTGTATCTAAGTGTGTGCATCTTTGTGAGTATAATATTGTGTGTGTGTGTGTGTTTTATGTGTGTGCGTTTGTGCGTATATGTGTGCGAGTGTGGGTTTGTATGCATGTGTGTACTGTATGTGTCGGTGTCTGTGTATAAATTGGATGGTCACAATTATAGTTCATCCATCCAATCTGACTTTATATATAAATTTTATTATTAATTTCACTTTCTGTGGACAAAGCGGTCATTACTTGAATATTGTAACTTGTATTATTTTATTATTTTTTTCTTCTTCTAATATTAGGCTTTCCATTTCTAAGTTACATTTCTATCTATATGTTTTTATATATATATATTTTTTTTTTGACCCATTATATTTTTTTTTTTTTATAATTTTTTTTTTATTGCATTTACTTTCATTATGTCTGAACAGCTTTTATGGTCTTTCCCAAATTATTCTTTCTCGGCTTTCTATTTGTAGTCTTATATATATTTTATTTACGCATGGTGAATCTATCTCACTTAAAAACATTAGGCTACCATAGTGCGGTGGGAATATGAACATGATTAGATTAATATCCAGTATTCGAGAATGGATAATAAGTCGTAGGCGTGTGCATAAACCTTTAACCGTCTTGGTGGTGTAATGGTTAAGGTGTCTAAAAATCTGTGTGTGATAACCCGGGTTCGAATCCTGGTGGATCACATATATGCTTTCATTAATTTCATTGGAGGTGTTTGGTGTTGTGGTGAAATTAATAAAAAATAGGTTACTTGTGGGCTAATTGCGTTTACCCTCATATCATATAAGGGGAGTAAGGCGTCCGGCAATAGATAGATCATATTTTCACTACTATATTCAGAACATATATATTTTTAGATATGATAGATTTGTTTATTTTTTATTTAGGCTACTGTTTAAGCACGATGGTATCTTCTCCGTTATATTCGTGGTTGATGATTGATGCAGTTTTTGCCACCATACACTCCCTGCTGAATAGCAACGCTAGGGTGGGTGCCCTGATGAATCAGGGACTTTGTGACTAGTTGCCACAGATTGGTAGACTGCACCGTTCACCAACAGCACTGACGTCTGCCAATAACACACTGGCTGGCCCGAGGCTTGAACCTTCAACCTCACGGTTAGCAGGCGAACGCTCTACCAATCGAGCTACGGCCTGTGGTTATGGGGAGGTTTCAATGAATAGTCTTGGGAACCTTTTAAATTGTTCGCTGTGATTCTCCTTATGTAATGTGGCAGTGTTGGAAGTTATTACCACCGTATAGGGATAGGTTTATAAGTTGCTTTGTATCACTGTTCTTGCATTGTGTTGTCCACCAAAATGAATAAAAGAAAGTTGGAATACATTGTGTCTTATATTTCTTCCATGTAATGTATGTAGCCTACAGTAAACCCACGATATTTCGGATTTTTTTTTTTTTTAGTCAGAAACCCGTACTTCTCGGAATGGCATCGGCCTCGGAGATGTCCCTGTATATCTCGGCAATTTCCGAGTTGGACGGGATATGTGTCCAGTTTACAGTGTTCTCTCACTCAATTTTAAGTGGTTTTAGGACGAAATCAAGCCTGTGCCTTTTAACTATTGTGTTGTTGTTGTTTTTCCTCAGGCTGCCTGGCCGAACAGCCCCAAGGCCCCGAGCAAGGCCATAACCGAGCGCCCCAACAGAATCCTCCCTGCCTACCACAATAAAGCCTGGGTTACCGAAGCCACTCCATGGCGGGGAGCTGAGGAGGGCGCGGAAACACCCGGGAAACCAAAGCCCCACCCAGGGCCCTGTGCCCCTCAGCAATTATGAAGAGAAAGTTGAGGGCAAAGGGAAAATGTGATGCTTTGGCTTGCAATCTACCAACCTCTGGGTTGGCAGATTGGGAGGTCAATCCACGGAAGAGACGCTGTTACTTGAGATCTAGAAAATATATAAGTAAAAGGAACAGTCAGAGTAAGCTATGGGTATGGCAGAGATCGCTCAGTTCTCACTCTGATAGACCAGCCCATCACCACATGACTAGAACCCAATCCTCTCAGCATCAGCTAGGAAAGGCCCTAGAAAGCTGCCTTTGGATATATACTAATTTGCCTATGCAGAATTCTATTATTTCTACGTTGCCTAGTATCCAGCCCAGCGAAAATAATAATAATAATAATAATCTAGCGACTTTAGTGAACCAATGTAGCGATTCTGTGATCTAGACATGGCAACGCTGCATCTTCCTCTCCACAGAAAACGGGGAGAAGTGTGAGATGAATGAGTGACCGGGCGGGAGTGCTTTATTTTGTAATTACCGACGTATTAAGCATCAGTGGACGACAAGACATTAATGGCAGGACCTCGGAGCCTTAGGGAAGCAGCAGGCTACACTAGGACCAGCCAAAGGTACGTAAAAAGGATGGAATGGAGGTGGCTTTGTTTTGTTTACAGCGAGGGGCCGAGCAGGAGGAAGCTGTGGCATCTATAGGGAAGAATTTGATTTGTAGCGACGCCATGGTGAATTAGGCCTACAGTATTCGTGTTGTATTATTTTATAATTGTTGTAATTATGTGTGTGTGTTTGCTTTTATCATGATGGCATTGTTATAATTACAATATGCTGCATGTAGATTATTTGGTACGATTTTACTATAGGGACACGCATTGATGCAGGTACCACCGAGGATTTAGGCTAATACACAATTGTTTTCGGTTTCCACGCATCCGACACCAAGCTACACACTTTTCTGGTGTACGAAATACTAAAAAACAAAAACAAAACATGGGGTAATAAATACGTGGTGGTACCTGTCAGCATGTAGGGGGGCGCCAAAACGAGGTCGGAATTGAAATGTTTTAAATTGTGGAATGTCGAGTGAGTAGACCTGTTATATACTATAATGGTCCGAAATAAAGCAAGATGAAAATCATGAATGATGAAATTAGGTAGGCTATACACCCGGGACATTTTTCTACCTTAAAACTTACAAATTAATCTAGAAGGGGGATCTGATGGATGTCTTTTTTTTTTTTTTTTTTTTTTTTTTTTTTTTTTTTTTTTTTTTTTTTTTTTTTAAAGTTTGATTGAAGTGTAGGGAGGAAAGTAGAAAAATAATAAATAAATTAAAAAATCGAACAAAAAGTGAGCCTTTTTTTCTACCTATGGAGGTAGAACACACCTTTTGAGGACGACTGTAGGCTACATCCAACTCAATATATTTGTCCTTGTATTTATCCATCGGTACATATTTTGCCACCACTGGACGCAGATTCATACCAACGATTTTCGGCTTCATGAACAAAATCACTCCTAAATGACACGAACGGTCTTAAAATTGACAAAGAAATGGGGCAAAAGGTCATCATCAACTTAACAGGGCAAACGTCTTAAAATATCAAAACTAATGGGGCCAAACATGAGAGAAGGGGGTAAAAAAATACATATCTCACTCACACACACACTCACTCACTCACTCTTTCTGTAGTCTGTGTATCTATGTAACTATGTATCTCACACTCTCTCTTATCTATTTTTCTTTTTTTCTATGTGAGTGAGGGAGACAAAAGGCAGAACTTCCTGTAGCGAGTGCCTCCCCCATAGTTGAAAGAGTGACGGCCAAAATCAAGGGACGTTCGAGCCAAAATGCCTGGACACACGGAATTTGAAGCAATTTAAGTCATAGGAGGAGGGAAAGACTAATTTTGGGAGAGTTCTAGAGCTCAGCTGTTGAGTAGAAGAAAGACAGAATAACGTTTCACACTTGGGTTGGAGAGTTGCACAGATTAGGGGTGGGATTGTGTTGGTAGCACGGTACTACGTACCCTACGTAGAGGAGGTGGTATACACTGGGAAAGCTCTGAGAAACACTGATTATTGTAGTAGCGATAGAATAGCGAGAGAGATGCAACATTGCGGCGAAGAGAGATATTGCAGAGAGTTGGTGAGTGGACGGGAGTTAATTATTGGAAATAGTAGTTAAATCAGAAGATAAGAGTTGCATGGCTTCATTACGTTTGTTTTTGAGGGATTGCTGGCTGGGGCGTTCTGGAAAACTAATTGAGTAGTGTATAGGTAGAGTCGTCTGCGTATGAATGGATGGGACTGGAGGTATAGTTGAGAATATCATTTATGAAAATTATGGTAATTATCCTGAGTATTCCCAATAGTAGGTGTGCAACCAAAATCTCCCTCCCTCTCTCTCTCTCTCTCTCTCTCTCTCTCTATATATATATATATATATATATATATATATATATATATATATTGCACATGGAAGATTGACAACGCAATATACCAGCTACTGTACAAAATATATTATAAGATTCTCCTTATAAACATCTCTTCTCAAATCTCCCCCAACATCTCCCCATCTCGCTCCATCATCAGCAGTGGTGCGTGTGAATCAGATTTCCCCGATAAAACAAGTCGCCATAATTTCGCTATCGCCGTCCATTTTTGTGGGTCGTGGTCGCCCCCTTGTTTCATAGACCCATCATCAAGGCAGGGCATTTTTCTGGTATCAATTTAGCAAATGGTTGGGTGGCGCGCGTGAGGGGAACAAAAAACGAGCGGGAAAAACAAAAGAAGGAAAATAAAGCGAGGAGATAGGCGGGCCGAGTGAAAATTGTCTCGCACCGACTCACACTTCAGAATGCTACTTACCTCCACAAGCGAAGTTAGAGGGAGGTTATGTTTTTGTCTCCTTTGTTGTCTGTCAGTAAACAAGAGATCTCAAAAAGTTATGAACCGATGTTTACGAATTATGGTAGACAGAGAGGATATACGTCAAGGAAGAAGTTATTCAATTTAGGACGTAATTGGCAGAGCGCATACCTCCTCCAGCGTAGGCAGCTCTCACAGTTATGAACCGATGTTCACGACATTGTGTAGGCAGATAGGATATGCATCAAGGAAGAAGTGATATAATTTAGGTGGTGATTGGTAGAGTGCATAGGCTGTCTTCGTAGGCAAAGTTACGCGTTTTCCCAAGTGCCCCTCTACAGTATATCCCTACTCTGTTTCTTTTCAACTGACGGTAAATTGACTACTTGCGAGTTTCATTCTATATGGAAGTTGGAGCTGTAGACATCGATATTTAGCAGAATAACAAGCAATAATACGGTTTTAATCAATTTATATATACATAAAACCAAATTCAACATACTATTTATTCATCAGAAACCTACATAATTACTGTATTTGTGCTTAATATCGATGTTTACAGGCCAAACTTCCTTATAGCCTGAAACTCGCAAGTGGTGAATTGCAAAGTTCTCATCAAGATGTCTCAGTTATTATGAAGATATTGTAGTGAAATATGGTGCTAATTATATAAACTTGGTCTTAATATGATGCAGAGACATAGTGGTTTCTTATTTTTCCGTTAGTTATCGATAAATCAGTTGTTAGGAGATGCAATTTACCGTTAGATGAAATTAAACCGAGTATAGTTAAATTTATACAATTGAGTAAAGCAGATTAGGTCGTGATCATGAAGGGGATGCTTGTTCTAGACCCCCTTCTCCCTCATGTTTAGTCCCATTAGTTTTGAGATTATAAGACGTTCGCCCCATTAGTTTTGCAATTACCTTACTTTAGTGGTTTAATGAGTTCAAGTGGTATATTTATCTAAGGGGCCGAATTAGTCCAAGGGGACATTCTTGGGGTGAGCTGCCAGTTTGGTCAACGGGGCCGTTTTGGGCTACTGGGCCATTGTGGGTCATGGGGACACTAAACCTTTATGGACGTTTTGGGCTGTAGGCAAATTAGGACTCGTTAAGCCGGTATCACACGAGCGCTTTTTCCCTCAACATTTATGCTCAACACTGGTCTGGCAGCTTCTGAGGTCAACATTTTAAATATTTCGGTTGCCTTAATTCATCTACCATCAGTCTAGTTTCCGATACCAGTGCCAAATATTCCAGAAGTGTTGCCAGAAAAATGTTGATCATCGAATGTTGACTATAAAAGCTCGTGTGATACCGTCTTTATTTTGGGCCAAGGGGATATTTTAGGTTGTGGGGCCGTTTAGACTTTAGGGTCATATTGGGTTGTGGTCGAATTGGACCTCTCCATGGGGCCAACAATTTTAGACCATGGGGTCTTTCGGGACCATGGCTGAATTGGTCCGAACAGCAATATAGGGCTGATCTAATTCGCAATTTTGAGCTGACCGGCCTTTTGTGTGCTGCATGGTCATTTTGGGCACAGGGGCTGCTTGACTTGTAAGAAAGTTTATGATCTCGGCCAGATTGGTGACCGGGCCATTTTGGACTGAACGACCATGGAGTTGTTTGGGCCGTGGGACCCTCTGAGCGGCGGCCGAGTTGGGCCACGGACAAATTGGATCGAGCAGTCGAATACGGTCTAATTGAGTCCAGTCCACTCTGAGTAATCTACCCCCCCCCCCCCCCTCCCATCTCTGCTCCAAGAAGAACAAAATGAAAAGAAAAGCCACTCACTAACACGACAGCAGTAAAAATGGTCGTGTGAATCTTCCCTATTGAGAGTAAATGGGTGTGAGGGTGGCGCGCGCGCGCATGTGTGAGAGGGTGGTGTGCGTGCGTGTGTGTGTGGTATCAATGTATATGCTTACCCGTGACAGGTCCTAGGCTGGCGGTGATGGATGGCGTTAAAGTGTGAAATAAGGTGTCAGACTTCAATTTCCAAAACACAAGAAGCGGGAATTGAGGAGACGAGCGTAATATACCACTTAATATATTGTCTTGCTGGCGGTCCTGGGTCGATAGGGAGTACAAAGGAAAACTAGCAACAACCGATCTATTGATCCTTTCGAGGCTGTTTGTAGCTAAACTACCTAACCTATGTGAAAACAATATAACGGTAGCTCAATAAAAAGGGTTCCATGTCATCTCAACCAGTAGACCATTTCAACCAGTAGCTCTCAACCAGTGCCAAATTAACCCAGACTAACCAAACCAGCGCCAAAATATAGTACTAACCTAACCAAACCTAACCTAACCGTAATGGTTGATTTGGTACTGGTTGACAGCTACTGGTTGAAATGGTCTACTGGTTGAGTTGACCGGTCACCAATAAAAAGTGCTGATATTCGTTTGTAAACACAGTTAATCGTGGATTAATTTAAGCGCGAGATATTTATCTAGGCGTATTTTGAAAGTTTCGACAGTACTGTACTGCATTCAATGACATGATTATACTCTATTTTTTCCCAGCTGATGGTAAATTAAATCCCTTAGTAGCTGATTTCTCGATACTTAGTTGAAATATATGAAACTATTATGGCTGTGTGTCGTATTAATGCCAAGTTTTCATAATTAACATCATATTTCGCTACAAAATCTACCTTATAGCCGAGTAACCAAGATAGAAACATGGCAATTTACCCTCAGCTGGAAAAAAATAGACTATAGGCAGTCACAGACAAAATGTTTAAGCTTAACCCTCTCCGATATATAACGCAATTTTGAGCCTATTAGGGATATTTTAAAGCCTTTGTTACCATCAGGGATATTTAGAAACCTTTAGTTTAGTTACTTCAACCTCTGCAGTTGTCTTTGAGTTAGCTGTGTTGAGCCTATTGGGGATACTTTAAAGCCTTTGTTACCATCAGGGATATTTAGAAACCTTTAGTTTAGTTACTTCAACCTCTGCAGTTGTCTTTGAGTTAGCTGTGGGCAGAAAACTAATTTTGGAAAGGTAATTATAAGAGTGAGAGAACTCTATTTCTTATTGATAATCTGGCAACCTCTGCGTCATTTGTGTGTGAAAGGGTTAATGGAGGTCTGGGGAGCAAGCTAAATAATTCATAATAATAATAATAATATTAAATATAATCTAATATATTTATTTCACTTCCAACACCAAACACCTCCCAATGAAATTAATGAAAGCATATGAAAGGAAATTAATATAAAACTAAAAAAAACTTCCCTAACTAACTAATTCACCAAACAACTATAGCCTGGTCATCTTAATTGACCACTTGCGAGTTTCGTTCTATAAGGAAGTTGGAGCTGTAGACATACGGTAGATATTTAGAAGAATTAACAGCTATAATACGGTTGTAATACATTGATCAAATTATAAAACCCAATTCAACATACTTTTTACCCATCAGAGAAACCTACATTATAATTGCTTTTCCATTCAGTATCGATGTTAACGGCTCCAACTTCCTTATATGGCGATGGGCTGGTCTATCAGAGTGAGACCTGAGCGATCTCTGCCATACCCATAGCTTACTCTGACTGTTCCTTTTACTTATATATTTTCTAGATCTCAAGTGACGGCGTCTCTTCCGTGGATTGACCTCCCAATCTACCAAGATTGGAAGCTAAAGCGTCACATTATTCCTTTGCCCCTCAACTTTCTCTTCATAATTGCTGAGGGGCACAGGGCCCTGGGTGGGGCTTTGGTTTCCCGGGCGTTTACGCACCCTCTCAGCTCCCCGCCATGGAGTGGCTTCGGTCACCCAGGCTTTATTGTGGTCGGCAGGGAGGGTTCTGTGGGGGCGCTTGTTTGTGGCCTTGGCCTTACTCGGGGCCTTGGGGCTGTTCGGCCAGGCAGCTTGGGGAACAACAACAACAACAACAACTTCCTTATAGCCTGAAACTCGCAAGTGGTCAATTGGGCGAGAAAATGTTATGACCTTATTTTGATCACTGACCTGTGGCAATAATTGTCATGAATTAATATATTAAGGGGGGTCACCGGCTTTTTTTTAATCTTTCTCTCCTTTTCTCTCTTTTCCTGGCTTGTCGGTCCCATTCAGCCAACTGTTTTAAGACGTTTATCCCCATGCAGGTGTCGAGTTTTTATTTATTTATTTATTATTATTATTTTTTTGTTTTTGGAAAACACCCCTGGTGGCCTCTATGAGTAAGTTCCCTGTTGGGCCCCTATAGGTTAGAGCTCCAATAGGGGCCCTCTAGGTTTAGTAAGTTCCCTGTTGGGCCCCTATAGGTTAGAGCTCCAATAGGGGCCCTCTAGGTTTAGTAAGTTCCCTGTTGGGCCCCTATAGGTTAGAGCTCCAATAGGGGCCCTCTAGGTTTAGTAAGTTCCCTGTTGGGCCCCTAAGGTTAGAGCTCCAATAGGGGCCCTCTAGGTTTAGTAAGTTCCCTGTTGGGCCCCTAAGGTTAGAGCTCCAATAGGGGCCCTCTAGGTTTAGTAAGTTCCCTGTTGGGCCCCTAAGGTTAGAGCTCCAATAGGGGCCCTCTAGGTTTAGTAAGTTCCCTGTTGGGCCCCTAAGGTTAAAGCTCCAATAGGGGCCCTCTAGGTTTAGTAAGTTCCCTGTTGGGCCCCTAAGGTTAGAGCTCCAATAGGGGCCCTCTAGGTTTAGTAAGTTCCCTGTTGGGCCCCTAAGGTTAGAGCTCCAATAGGGGCCCTCTAGGTTTAGTCTTTTAGGATAGTGTCCCTAATAGACCCACAAGGAGAGCAGCTCCCCCCCCCCTCCCCCGTCAAAAAACACAAATAAATAAATAAATAAATATAATAAACTCTGTAGTTTGGCCACCTTAGTTAACCCTTTCAGTACCAGCGACGTGTTATATTTTATTATAGCTATATTTAGACGACATTTTGCAGCTTAGGAAGGATCTGTGGTAGTTAATAGAGTTGGTCGAGATAGTTTGGAGTCTTATTATTGCTAGAGGTCATTCCTAAGCTGAATAAAATCGTCTCATAGTTGCCAGAATATGATGAAGAGGACGTCCGTGGCACTGAACGGGTTAAAACCTACATACGGAGGCCTCTTTCAAGGCCAATATATAGCCTACTAAACCTCGACTATGCAAGATTCACAAAACAAAGAGTGTGGACCGGAAGTACGGTACATAATAAGTAAATAACCAATGCACATATCGTCAGTTGTCTGTTTTCTGTTTAGTAAAGGGGGAGCCTAGTCCCTCCGCCGCAAGACCGCCGCCGTATCATTGCGCGCGCCCAAAAAACAAGAACCTGTCAATTACCCGCCTTGTTAGAGAGCACCCGCGCAATTGATACGATAAAAGAGATGTTATCAAGATGGAGGGGAGGAGGAGAGCCTTGAGATGGACCAGCACGAAGGAATTACGTCCCACCCTAGTTTTTAGTCACGGTATAAAACAGATGGAACAAAGGGAACACCTATTACGTTTTTTGTTGTTGGCTGTTGGTAAGCGTGAGTAATTGTGTATAGTAGTTGTTGGTAAGCGTGAGTAATTGTGTATAGTAGTTGTTTGTTGTACACAGATAATTCGTATTAAATAACGATGACGTCTGTATTATACTTCGGCTCTCAAACCCTTTTGTAAGATTTCCAAAACACAAGAAGCTGGAATTGAGGTGTCGAGCGTAATAGCCTATAATTATAGCCTACCACTTATTAACGGGGAGATTTCCAATTGAAGGATTTTTTCTGGACCCCTTTCTCCCTCATAGATAGCCCCATTGCTATTGAGATTTTTAACGTTCGCCCCATTAGTTTGGCGATTTTAAGAACTTTCTTCCCCATTTCCGTCCATTTTAAGACCTTTCGTGCCATTCAAGTGTCGATTTTCGGAATATAGGGGGAACTATAAACTCCAGCAATTAACAGGCTTCTAACTATCTTAATCAACCCTTTTTACTACCATCGATCCTTCTTGAGCTGCACAAAATAGTCTAAATATAGCTAGAATTAAATGCAAAAGACGTCGGCGGCACAGGAGGGGTTAAGTAAAAACTACATACTGCATAGCCTTAATTCAAACATCATCTAAACCCCCTCTGTACCGGCGATGTCTTTTTAATTTTATTCTAGCTATACTTAGACGATTCTGTGCAGCTTAAGAAGGATCTGTGGTAGTAAAAGAGGCTGAGTGAGATAGTTCGACACCTGTTAACCCTTTCACGCACATATGACGCAGAGGTTGCCAGATTAGCAATAAGAAATAGAGTTCTCTCACTCTTATAATTACCTCTCCAAAATTAGTTTTCTGCCCACAGCTAACTCAAAGACAACTGCAGAGGTTGAAGTAACTAAACTAAAGGTTTCTAAATACCCCTGATGGTAACAAAGGCTTTAAAGTATCCCCAATATGCTCAACACAGCTAACTCAAAGACAACTGCAGAGGTTGACGTAACTAAACTAAAGGTTTCTAAATACCCCTGATGGTAACAAAGGCTTTAAAGTATCGCCAATAGGCTCAAAATCGCGTCATATGTCGGAGAGGGTTAATTGCTGGAGGCCCTTTTTAAACTGAATAAAATCGTCTAATAGTAGCCAGAATAAAGTTAAAATGACGTTACCGGTACAGAATGGGTTAAGGGGAGTGTTTTAGTTGATTCCCTATACTTCCATCAAGCTTAAAATTACACCCCCTTGTGCCCCTTTCAAGATAAATTTGTACATTTATCGGTAGAAAAAATTTCCGGCTGAAGGCCGGTTCCTCTTAAATTACAGGCTCACTATCGCTCGCCAGGATAAAATCGACACCTAAATGGCACGAAAGGTCTTAAAATTGACAAATGGGTCGAAAGTTCTTAAAATCGTCAAAATAATGGGGCGAACGTCTTAAAATTAGAAAAGCAATGGGGCTAAACATGAGGGAGAAAGGAGTCCAGAAAAAATCCCTCAAGTGGATACCTCTCCTTAATTTCGGGCACAACAATTGACTACTTGCGAGTTTCAGGCTATAAGGTGTCGAAGTGTCCCCCGACTGGGTGCGAACATATGAAACACGCTATGATGTTCTACAAATGTTTGTCTTGGCTGGGATCGAAACCAGGCCAAGCAGATTCACACGTGATACATGTGCTCTCCACTCGACCGCCGCGGCACTGAATGAGTCAAAATCGATCTTTACGGTTCCAACTTTCTTCTAGGGGCAACCTGATTATCTTAAAGTATGCCTTACATCTTTCATCTGGCAACTCCGGTTACAGTAGTTATCATTGTCACATCTCACATGACGGTATGTAGCCTATACACAAATATTACCAGTCCTTAGCCGTAGTAAGAACATGTGTATGCTCATTAATTGTCATTAAATAATAAGCAAATGCATATATAGCCTAGCTACTAACGTAAGCCAATTAAATCAACAAATGCTGTCTCTCACCTCACCATCTTCAATTTAGTGTTGCCATTTTCTAACTTTGCCGCTAAATATTAGTTTCCATATTGGCATTACAATGTTTACAGCGGTGTCCTTGGCTATGCCCAGTAATTTTCTGGATTTATACTAATTTTCCTTTGCAACATTCTATTATATATACGTTGTCTACCATCCAGTCCAGCGAAAACAGAATATTAATCATCTAGCGAATTTTGCGAACTAATGTAGCGGATTCTGTGATTGGTTATGTAAATAATTTTCTGGATATACAGTATAGGCTACTAATTGTCCTATGCAGCATTCTATTATTTCTACGTTGTCTAGTATCCAGCCCAACGAAAAGAATACTATTAATAATCTAGCGACTTTAGTGAACCAATGTAGCGGATTCTGTGATCTAGATATTGCAACGCTGAATCTTCATCTCCACACTGGCACACTCCATAGAAAACGGGGAGAAGTGTGAAATGGACGTGACGTGTGCGGGAGTGCTTTATTTTTTCGTAATTACCGTCCGTACTAAGCATCAGTGGACGACAAGACATTAATGGAAGGACCCTGAAGCCTTGGGGAAGCAGCAGGAGACACTAGGACCAGCCAAAGGTACGTGGAGAGGATGGAATGGAGGTGGCTTAGTTTTGTTTACAACGCAAGGGGCCGAGCAGGAGGAAGCTGGCATCTATAGGGAAGAATTTGATTTGTAGCGACGCCATGGTGAATTAGGCCTATTCGTGTTGTGTTATTTTATAATTGTCGTAATTATGTTTGTTTCTTTTAGCATGATGGCATTGTTATAATTACTACAATATGCAGTATAACTAAATAAGTTGGTCACCAATTATTTTGCAATATTTGAACACGCATATGGATTTTATATGCTCTAAACATAATATGAAAATGTGTTTTAAGCCTCGGCAAAACCTAATAAAAATATATAGTACTAAAATGGAATTTTGTCGAAACATGGTTGTCAATACCTTCCTATAGACGGCACCGATTCGTACACACGCTATTTTCACCTGTCTCCCGAGGTCTGTCCACCAGCTTTTTAGTCCACTCCACCTGCCCATCTCTGTCGATAGGTTGGGTTGTTTGGTTAGGTTAATAAACTAGGTTTGAAAACAAGATTCGTAGTTGCGGTAGTATTTACGGTATCTGGACACTTCGAGCGAATTCATATTCGAGCGGAGGCGCATTTAGGTTAGGTTAGGTTAGGTTAGGTTAGGTTAGGTTAATTAGATTAGATTGTGCATCCGCTAGATCAGGAATTCGCTCGAAGTTCCTCGCATTCGTATTTACAGACACGGCCGAATACCGGTAGGCTACTAAATGGGCGCCGGCCCAACCGCCATGTTGTATCCCATGTAGGCCTACTAGGTACTACGGACACATTGTAGGTGTTAGGTGTGGATTAGGCTTGTATCCAATGTACTAGGTCTATGTTACTGGATATTTATGATTTAAATAAGTGCTACGTTTTTGATAAATCTGGTTATATGGCTTTGCAATTAGGGAAATCATGAGCCGATTTCCGACATGTAGTTAGTCTTTTTCGATTCGCAAAATCGAGCCAAGTTTTGCCAAAACTTGGCTCGGGTTTTCCAAAATTCGGGTTTTATGCCTTTGCAATTTCGGGAACCCTGAGCCAAATTTCTAAATGAGGTTACTGTAATTTTGTTGTCTACAAACTCTCAAAATCCGAGCCAGCTTTGGCCAAAACTTGGCTCGGGTTTCCGAAATATTGGGTTTTAGGCCTTAGAAATACCTTAAAACCCGAGCCAAGTTTTGCTAAAATATGTTTTAATCGCCGTTTTACGCATTTAACCCCTCATTTTCCCTGTACTTCATAGCCCTCCCCACTATCGGGCGGCGTGTCTTAAGATGGTTGTATAATGGGGAAAACGGTTTCGCCGAGGGTTGCAATTATTTCCAAACACTATATATTGATGAAAACTAACAGGGAAAAATAAAAAAATCCATGGGAAAATTGGTGACCATCTTATTTAGTTTTTCCCAATATGCTGATGTAGATCTAGTTGGAATGGTCTGAGCTCTGAGGGCGGGAAAGACCTGCTCCCAAATCGTACCTAGCCTATTATTTTGTACAATGTTTGTGCGAGCTCGTAAATTGTTAAAATATCGCAGTTTATTTTGGCATGTGCACCTATTTACGGCATTTTTTCCTCTTTACCCATGTTATTTCTAAGATAACCACCTGCCAATTTATAGTTTGGGTCACACAAGCCAGTGTTGCCATTTTAGCTACCTTCTCGCTAGATCTAGAGGTATTTACTTCCATCTGTAGGCCAAGTTTTACATCGGCAGCTAACGACATGAATTCTAGTGATACTCGGAGATATTTGAGCCATTTTAGAGCGATATTTGTGGAGATTGCCGCATTAGAGCCATTTTAGAGCGATATTTGTGGAGATTGCCGCATTAGAGCCATTTTAGAGCGATATTTGTGGAGATTGCCGCATTAGAGCCATTTTAGAGCGATATTTATGGAGATTGCCGCATTTGAGCCATTTTAGAGCGATATTTATGGAGATTGCCGCATTTGAGCCATTTTAGAGCGATATTTGTGGAGATTGCCGCATTATTCTAGCAAATTTTTGGCATTTATTTGCTATCTAGCGTACTTGATATGGCAACCCTGCGTGACACAGCTAGCCTATTCCATACAGGGTGTGAAACGAAAGTCGAATTGTTTCTTTTTAGTCCTTAGGCTATTATTGTCCATGCAAAAGTCAAATTGTGGTTTATAGTTCAAATTATGTCTTTAGAAGTGATAAAATGCCCAACACAATACTAGTTATGTTAATGTTCTTGTATTTCTTCTCATTATCATTCAAGTTTTCAAACAAAATTGCTCCGGTTTGACACTTGAAATCTATGTGGTGGATTGTGTTCTTAAATTTATGAATTATTATTTTACTTAAGCGTTGTTTCCACATAGCGATTTTGATTAGTTGTTTTGTCTTTTTGCTGTGTTCGTATACGTTTTGGTTTGTTTATTGTGCAAGTTTTACATTATAGCCTAATTTCCATACATACCTATAGCTTACGTTAGGGTGTGCTTGGCTGCGACGCCCATCTCCGTGTCATTGCTCTTTGTAGCCTGTGGTGGGTAGGCTAGTTCGGACAATATTACTGAAACTACCACTAATTTTCCCATGGTTTTTCTTTTTGGTTTTCGGTCGTTTTTATCTTTGGTACCGTTCAATAATACAACAGCAGCCTTATTTGCCATGCTTTTCTGTTTTTTCTTGGAGGAATATAGTGTTTTATTGTTGTTTTTCATGGTTTATCTTTATATAGCCTATAGTTGGTGAAATTAGTTACAATCCCCGGAAAATGTGTTTTCCGTTATCCAACGATCTTAAAATGCTCAGATGTAGGCCAAGTCATTAGGCTATCCAGGTTACCACAGTTTAGGCCTACTCCCTGTACAAATCTAGGACCTGCCCGATTAGTGTTTTTAAAATTAAGTTATTAAATTATTATTTTTATTTTTTTGGTCAAGGTTATCATGTGTCACCAATTCAGGTACCTCGACAATTATGTCATACAAGCTTTTTGACCCATACATCATATATAGGCCTATAATAGGCTACGTCATTACCATCGGAAATTATATAATTTGTTATTATACTTTGTGGGTTAAATGATAGTGGAAGGAAGAAAGGCGGCCATCTTGAATTAGTACGGTATATATATATATATATTGTTTTTTTTTCACTTTTCCAGCATATTTTGAGTATTTTGCCATCCTCTATGAGTCTATATCAATGCTAAGAGCCGCGGGGGTCTGGGTTAGGTGAGAAAATTTGGTTTTCATGGGTCATGTCTTCACATTGTTGGATAATTGGTAAATAATAATGTGCACCGGTAATGACATATAGGAATGATGTATGAGTCATAAAGATAGTACCGGTACCGGTTTATAATACAATTATTGAGGTACCGGTACTTGAATTGGTGACACATGAATGCCTCTATCTACCGGTACTATTCCACTTCTTCCTCCTCTTCCTCCCCCCTCTACTTCTTCCTCTATCTACTGCTCCTCCTCCTCCTCCACCACCTCCCCCTCCCCCCTCTAATGAGATGTCATAGATTGCAGCACCGTTGATTCATTTAAACTTCGCCTAGACAAATATCTCGCATCAAACCCGCGACTGACTGCGTTTGTAAATTAATAACTATATTTTATCCTCCCCTCAGTTACTAACCCATCTGTCCCCTACTAACTTCCAAATCCTGCCACGGACATTAGTTCCAGGGCAGTAGTTCCCTTTCCAATGTTCCCTTACCCACTCTAAACCACTGTTTGGACACTTGATCCTCAGTGTTTTGGAGGACAAGTAGCCTAGAAGGGTCACTAGACCTGTTGTTGCTTGCTTGATTTCCTTTGTACTGATCCACCACCTCCTCCGCTTCCTCCTCCTCCATCTTCTTCCCCCCACTACTCCTTCCTCTATCTTCTGCTCCCTCCTATCTACTCCACCACCTCCTACCCTCCTCCTCCTTCCCTTCTTGACCTCACCTCATCTGGGCTGGAAAGTCAACAGGTCCTTTGTTTCCTTTCTTTCTCGATACAATGGCTCGCTCTCTCTCTCTCTCTCTCTCTCTCTCTCTCTCTCTCTCTCTCTCTCTCTCTCTCTCTCTCTCTCTCTCTCTCTCTCTCTCTCTCTCTCTCTCTCTCTCTCTCTCTCTCTCTCTCTAATAAAGATAATCCTACCATTGTTAATATAGGAACCAACTTTATTACCCCTGCACAAGTCTGTAAGTGTGTCTGTGTCTTTAACCCCTTTCTGTACCGGCGACGTCTTTTTAACTTTATTCTGGCTAAAATTAGACGATTTTATGCAGTTTAAGATTACGAAGGATCTGTGGTACTAAAAAGAGGTCGTATTTACCCATTCGGAGTCGTATAGGTAGATTACAAACGAAGGAAAATTGTCTAATGGTAACCAGAATATGATGACACATACCGTACTTTATGTTGGTGAAGTAGTTAAAATGTCGATGTACAGTATGTGTCTGTTGTTTTTTACCCACTCTAATACCATGGCATCTTTTTTATATATTTGTGCTAACGTTAGACGAGTTTAATCAGCTTCGAAATTATCCCGAGTTGTCAAACGAATATTTGCTATACTAAAAAAACATCAAAGGTAGAATACCAGTGGACAATTGTATACACGTTCTCTCACTCACTCTCTCCCTCTCTCACACACACACACTCTCTCTCTCTCTCTATCGCTCTCTTGCTCTATCGCCCTCTCTCTATCGCCCTCTCTCTCTCTCTCTATCGCTCTCTCGCTCTCTCTCACTCTCTCAGCGTGACAATGAGGATCTACCGGTACCCATGTCAGCCATTCAAGTAGTAAATGACCAGTAAATGAGTTACCCCTCCCCCCTCCTTTTATCCATCTCCATTTTCTTTTCTTCTTTCTTGAGTTTTACCTCCATGTATTTAGTTTTATCTTTTTCCATTTTTTTTGTACTGCCGTATTTTCGTTCATCCTCAGTTAACCCTTTGAGTACGGTACCAGCGACGTGCGTTATATTATAGTCTAGCTATATTTAGACGATATTATGCAACTCAAGAAGGATCTGTGGTAGTTAAAAGGGTTGGTTGAGATAGTTTGAAGCCTAACTATGGCTAAAGGTCCTTCCTAAGCTGAATAAAACCGTTTAATCATTGCCAGAATATATTTACAATTATGTCACCTGTACTGAACGGGTTAAAACAAACCATGACCAACATCGTCAGGGTTCGAACCACTCTTAAATAAACGAAATATAACATTGTATATCGGTACCACATTAGGTGTCATATTCTTTATATATCTCTCTCGCTCTCGCTCTCGCTCTCTCATTACCTATTTGGCTAAGAGTAGTTGCGCGTAGTTGGCGTTGTTTAAGTTTCCAAGGTCAGAGAGGGATGATCGACCAATGACAATTCCCTGTTGTCAAGTGTATCGATAATATTTGTTAATTTAGTTGCCTGGGATTGCACTGCATATAATTGCAAAGTCAATACTATGTTAGGTGAATTTAACGGTAATTTTAATCACACACACACACACACACACACACACACACACACACACACACACACACACACACACACACACACACACACACACACACACACACACACACACACACAGGGCAGGTGAGGAGGGTGCGAGTGAGGTCAGAGGTCATTGAGCAGGCCCCCAGCAGGTGACCCCCAACTTAATATATTCACTTCCATCCCACCACCATGTTATTACGGGGGCCAAAGGACGGGTGGGGGGGGGGGGGGGGGGCGTATTTATTTCCTCATTTATGGATCTTATTATATATCTTATTAAAAAAAGAAAAAGGAGAAAAAGCAAAGAAAACAATGGGAAAAGTGGGGAGTGGGCCTGAGTAAATGGGAAAATAGATAGAAATAGATTATTATTTTTATAGTTTTCTCCGTAGACTTTCATCAAGCTTAAACAAAAATCCGCCCAAGACCCTCCTTCAAGATTAATTTGTACATTTTTCGATACAAAAAAATTCCGGCCGAAGGCCGGTGCCTCTTAAATTACAGGCTCGCTGTCGCTCGCCATGAATAAATCGACACCTAAATGACACACACAGTCTTAATATTGATAAAGAAATGGGGCGAAAGGTCTTAAAATCGTCAAACTAATGAGCCGAACGTCTTATAATCTGAAAACCAATGCGGCTAAATATAAGGAGGACCAGAAAAACGACCCATCTCTCCTTTAATTGGCGATCTTTATCCCTTTTGTGTCAGCTTCTATTGGGCCGGGAGTGGGGTTCGGTTACTCTTTCTGTCGTTCTCTCTCTCTCTCTCTCTCTCTCTCTCTCTCTCTCTCTCTCTCTCTCTATGTTTTGACAGCAAGCTAAATTTGTAATTTTTTTAAATAGCAAAATGTGTCATTTATCCATACAATGCTGGCTCGCTTTCGCTCGCCAGGAAGAAATCGACACCTGGATGGGGATAAACGTCTTAAAACAGGTGGCTGAATGGGGCCGAATGGATACAAGCCAGGGAAAGAGAGAAAAGGAGAGAACGATAAAAAAAAGCCGGTGACCCCCTTTAATTGGCGATCTTTATGCCTTTTGTGTCAGTTTCTTTTGGGCCGCGAGTGGGGTTCGGTTACTGTCTTTTTCTCTTTCTCTAGCTATACTTAGACGATTTTGTACAGTTTAAGAATTATCTGTGGTAGTATAAAGGGTTAAGTGACATAGTTCGAAGCCTGTTCATTGCTGGAGGCCCTGTTTAAGGCGAATGTAGTCGTCTAATAGTAGCTATACTGTAAACAAAATTATATTTGTACATGTTTTTCTCTATTTATCAACAGAAAATTCACAGTAAACTTAAAATACAGATAATATCTGTATTGTATATTACAAGCATTAACTGTAAAGCCATGCTGTTGAATAACTAAAGAATTACTGACTATAGCCTATACCATATTTCTTCTTCATGTACACTGATATATATTAAGTACACTAAATACTTAATATTTGTTTATACAATGGTAAAACTCAATTTTTACCCTTGCAATGTATCTAGAAAACGAGGCAATAATGTATCATTAGAGTTGCCGGTTACTTCTATTACCTTCATCTATATATGATACTTTTCAAGCATCTTTTTCAGGTTATATTTCATAAACCTTCTTCTATATAAATAATTGGAATTTATTTTGACAAAATATAGATGTTGTTGTATCAATAAACTATATGTGTGGCGATATATACGAGCTGTGAGTCACATGACTTTTTGGCGGGAAAACCGTCTTGCGTACTAGGCCTGTTTCTGGGAAGGCAGCCAGGCAGTATTTTCGTGCGCTAGTTTTGCTTATTTCCTGCTCCACACACATTAATCCATACCTCAGTTATTACCACAACCTTATTAACCGTGATGGGCTTTGGAAATGCTCAGTATTATCGCCAGGAAATATGTAACATGGACAATCAACAGTGTGATGTGGTGTATCTCCTGCTGTGGAATGTCGTAACTGGTAAGAAACTATTAGTTGTTGAGCCTTTGTTGCGAACATTTTATGCACATTTAAATTTGTAATAAGATATAGGCTAATAACGGGAATACGAGAACTCTTTCTTAAACTGAGTAAACACGTCTAGCTTTAACACAAGTAGCCTAGTACACAAAATACCAACCGTATGTGTATGCGTTTCTTGAAAAGTTTTGCTTAGCCTATAAATATACTCTTGGACAGAGTTTCATTTCATCAACTGAATACAATTGCTTAACGTTTGGTAGAAAACTAAACGATCTACCCTACCATACTACGATTAAATATCTATCTATCTAATTGCCAGACGTAGTCCCTGAGAGGGGGTGGCCGTGAATGAATCTCCTTCATATGCTTCCATATTCCGAGGCAATTCACTCGATCATCTAGCTTGTAGGCCTACCGTTTTTTTTATTTTTTTTATGCTAGGCTAAAACAGTAGTAGTAACGTACAGTACAGAAGCTTGTGTTTATTTTCCAACAGGTACCGGTATAGCCTATGCAAGCAACCCTACAGATATTTAATTGGATAGGCCTATTGAATGAATGACAGTCCAAGTTAGTTTCTGACAATGTATGTCTATAATGTGTAACCAAATACTTTCACGGTTGCTGCATAGCTGGGTACTTTTAGGCAAAGTTTACGTTACGTAACAGGCTACCATAATCAAAATTTTGTTCCGTTATATTTGTAGCCCTACAGCCTTTGCGTGACACAAGGTAAGGTTGCGTTATAGCCTATAGGCTATTATATCAAACAACTGACGGTGTTTAACGTAGCCTAACCTAACTGAGGGTGGGTTTGGAGTGTTATAGGAAACGGTTTATATGCAGTATAACCTCGCCAAGGCTAGGTTATAATAAACAATGTTGGTCAATTTTAAATACCAATTATGATTATATGATGTTATTTCTTTGTGTGTTGCAGATATATTGTATTTATGTAAGAAATATTACTGTTGGTAAAGTATACATGATCAAAGATCCCGGTAATGCATATTGTGCGCTAATTCGATTTTGCACCATATGCCTACATGGGGAATTTTTCCGTTTCACATGTCCATTTTTATGACCACTCAGCTACACCTCCCATACCGGTATTTTACTTAAAAGTATATATATATATATATATATATATATATATATATATATATATATATATATATATAGCGAACATGTACTTTAATATATTGGCACGAGTCTTTCCTTTGTGTATTATTATATTTTAAATTTTTAATAGGCCTGTATGGGCTGCTAAATACCCCCTATTCTGCTTAGGGATTCGTGGGTTGGCTACTGAGTGATTGGATTATTATATTTAACTGACCCTAGCCTATAATTAGGGCCCCACCACCGGGCACCTCCATAAATCCATTAGTAGTACCCGGCCCAAAAACATATTAGTGGCCCCTTTAATCAAAATACATTACCGAAAACGCCCCTAGTTGAAAGAAAATGAGAAAAACGGGCTCCCAGATTTTTCCCTTAATGAAACTGAATATTGGGTTTTCGGGTCATTTCTCCCATACTTAATGAACTGAATATTGGCTTTTCGGTCCTTCCGCCCTCATTTCCTTTCGTCCATTCTAGGTATACATTTGTGCCCATACTTGGAAATTAGTTAGGTTAGGTTTATGTAAGATAAGAGTTTTAGTTTGGTTCAGGTCAAGCTTAGGTAAGGTTGGGATAGGCTTGGTTAGATTTAATTTAAGTCAGGTTAGGTTAAATTGAGGTTAACCCCTTCAGAACGATGACGGTACATGCATTCTGGCTAATGTTGGAGGATTTTATGCAGTTTAACCCGTACAGTACCGGTACCAATGACGTCTTTTTCATCGTATTCTGGCAACTATTAGACGATTTTATTCAGCTCAGGAAGGACTCTAGTAATAATAAGGCTCCAGACTATATCCATCAACCCTTTTAGCTACCACAGATTCTTCCTAAGCTGCATATCTTCTAAATATAGGCCTAGCTAGAATAATATAGAACACACGTCGCTGGTACTCAAAGGGTTAAGAAGGGTCGATGTTACTCTGAGGGGGTTTATCAAGAGGGTATTTACTCCTTTATGTCCTAGAGATATATTATAAGTAACAGAAAATCGTCTAATGGTAACCAGAAAATTACGTCATCGTGCTGAAGGGGTTAAGGTCAGGATATATTAGGTTAACCCTTTCTGTACCGACGACGTTTTTTTGTTTATTATGCTAGCTATATTTAGACGATGTTGTGCTGTTTAAGAAGGATCTGTGGTGGTAAAAAGGGTTAAGTGAGATAGTTCGAAGCCTGTTAGTTGCTGGAGGCCCTTTTATAAACTGAATCAACCAAGAATAAAATTAAAGAGACGTCGCCGGTTCATAAGGTGTTAAAGGTTATGTTTTCACGATGTAGTATGATAGATTTTTGTTAAAATTACAATTACTTAGGTTAGTTGAGGGGAGATTTCCACTTGAGGGACTTTTTTCTTGACCCCTTTCTCCCTCATGTCTAGCCCCATTGCTTTTGAGATTTTAAGAAGTTTGTCCCATTAGTTTGGCGATTTTAAGACATTTCACCCCATTTATATAACTTTTAAGACCTGTCGTCCCATTTAGGTGTCTATTTTTTTCCTGGCGAGCGATAGCGAGCCTGTAATTTAAGAGGAACCGGCCTTCGGCCGGGAAATTTTTCTACTGAAAAATGTACAAATTTATCTTGAAAGGGGGTCAAGGGGGTGTAATTTCAAGCTTGATGGAAGTCTACGAAAGACACTAGAAACCTCCCCTTAAGCTGAACAAATAATAAAATAAATAAATAAAAATCTCTCCTTAAAATAGGTATAGTTAAATTATAATGTAAAACTTGCAACATAGACACGACACAATATGAAGACAGAAAAACTAATCAAAATCAATATGTAGTAATAACGATTTAGCAAAACATAAGGTAAGATCTTGTGTAGCAGGGAGAACTGTTTTTCAGATGCCTATTTACTAAGAAACATTGGTAAAATTCTAGTTTCACGTACACAGCGACAAAAGGGAGGCGCCGTTGTAAAGGCATAGCTTCCCGACCAACTATGAAGATCAGGGAAATTGCTGGGTAAAAGACGTAATATAATGATAATAAACTACATTAACGACATTAGACTAACCTAACAACCTTACCTAACCTAACCTAGTATTATGTAATAGCTATGGTGCCGCATATGGGGAGAAAATATATATATATTTTTTTTACAGTAGGTATAATTCCTTATAATGCATTTCCGCCGCTTTGGACATATATAGGAATTAAGTATGGTATATGACAACTCTAAAGTAGCCATAGAAATTTATGAGTATGCTGTGAAAGCGAAACTAGAATTAAACCGAAACATTGAACAATATATTTAACCTAACCTAATCTAGTATGTTAGTGGACTATTTATTTATGAATGTAAAATTTAAAAATATATTGTAACATTACCCAATTATTGAGATATAAGTACAGGTCTCCTCGCTACACAGGATTATACCAAATATAATATTGAAATTAAAGAACACAAAACACTAACAAAAGTTAGGTTCAATATGGGCGAATGTACCCTGGGCGGAGTAACCGACGGGGCCAAAAGACCTTTCAAAATCGAGTACCGATATACCGTAGGTTCCTGGAGTTAATAAGTAGTTAGGTGAGCCCTGTAATTGGTAGTGACCTTTCTAATGACCTAGGCTGTGACGGATATAGGCTGCCGGACCGTGGGGGAATGGCTATTAACAAATTTAGGCTTGGCGAATCTGTGGTAGGCCTAGAATTAGTATTATTTTTATTTTTTGCGCTTTTGTCCTGAAATATTATACTTGCCTATACTATTATATTGAAGCAAAACACTTCTTCAATCGTGTTGTGAACAGACTACCTTCAAACATTGTGAACTGCGATACAGTTGAGACTTTCAAGAACCGTCTAGATTTATACTTGACCAGTAATCCTCAATTAACACAATTTCTTTCAGAATAACCCCAATTCGTAATAAAGAAATACCACAGATTGCAACGCCGCTAATTCCACGAACGCAACAGAGTTCTCTTTATATTTCGTCTCATATTATTAATATTAAAGTGTCCCCATTGTTTTTTGTTAGTGTTTCGTACACCAGAAAAGGGTGTAGCTTGGTGTTGGATGCATGGAAATCGAAAACATACGTATTAAATCCTTGGTGGTACCTGTCAAGTGGGTGTTCTGTAGGTAAAATCATACCTATGTTTCTAACTTTCCACGCCAGTGTAAGCTGGAGGGAGTGGTGGGTGGGGATGAGCCTTCTGCTTTACTACGTAGTTAGTAGCTTAGGGATATACTGATGATTTGGACAAACAGTTAGCCCATCGATATTTTTAGGCCTAATAGGTCCGGTAGAGCATATACATCATTACTATATATGTATTATGAGGGCAAAACAAATATAATGCTAAAATACGCACCACAGCTAGCAGTGCAATCTTAATGGGTGATGGCAAAGTAACATACAAATTAAGATTTTTTCGCATAGGTTTAAACTTCCGGAAATTAATGGGTAATAAATACGATGATTTATTATTTTAACTTACGTCCGCCGCCGCACTCATGTTATTGTTGTGAACCTCTCGGCCCTCTCGTTGCCGGAGTAAAGTATGTCCCACAATACTGTGTCTTTTGCACTGTTACCCAACCAGTGGGGGTGTGGGGGCAGCAGCCCCCACCCATAATACTAGGTTAGGTAAGGTTGTTAGGTTAGGCTAATGTCTCCTCAAAGTTAACAATTTTTATAACATAAGTTATTACCCACTCCACCCCGTGAAATCCGAGCCAGCTTTCGTCAAAAGTTGGCTCTGGTTTTCACAAAACGGGTTTTATGAGTTTGCAATTTGTGAAAACCCGAGCCAACTTTCGAAATTAGGTCACTGTCTTTTTCGCTTATTAAATTTGGCAAAATCCGAGCCAACTATTGACGAAAGTTGGCTCGGGTTTTCGAAATATCAGGAGTTATGCCTTTGAAAATCATTAGGTAAATTTCTATAATTGCACCTATAAGAGATAAAAAATATATTTTTGTATTTAACAGGAAGGTACGACGAGGTAAGTGATGTGGTATAGGTGGCAATATGCGGAAATGGATTATAAGGGCATTCCGCCCCTCTGACAAAAGTCTATCAATCTAGATGTGACACGGATTTTACATTGTTTCAGAGAGACATTAACCTAACCTAACCTAACCACCTTGGTCAATATACAGGAGGCGCTACAATATAGGTAGCAAAATTCTAATGGTAGTTTTGGGTTCCTATCATCATATGCTTCATTTCTATATACTTTTTATCCCCGGGAAAAAAACAAAAAATCTTGGGTTTTTTATTTTTTTCTTGTATTTTTGTTTTATTTATTTTTATTAACCTAACCAAAAAACCTAACCTAACCTAAATGTATTTGGGGGGCTATTAGGTTAGGTTAGGTTAGGTTTTTTGGTTAGGTTAATGACCAAAACAAAAAATCCCAAGAAAATAAATGAAAAATCCCAAGATTTTGTTTTGTTTTTCCCGGGGATAAAAAGTATATAGAAATGAAGCATATGATGATAGGAACCCAAAACTACCATTATAATTTTGCTACCTATATTGTAGCGCCTCCTGTATATTGACCACAACCTTACCTAACCTAACGTAAGGGGGGGGGGGGGGGGCTTATAATCCATTTCCGCATATTGCCACCTATATACCACATCACTTACCTCATCATACCTTCCTGTTAAATACAATAATAATTTGTTTAGCTCGTATAGGTGCAATTATAGACCAATACCAATCATGGTAACCCGAGCCAAGTTATGCTACAAAACGCTATATTATTGATTTTTCACGCTTTCAACCCTTATTTTCCCTGAACTACATAGATTGTTGGATAATGGGTAAATATTCATTTCAGCTCCTCTTCAGTATAAAACAACACTATATCTGAAAGGAAAAGAAAAGAAAACAAAATAAAACTTACCGGTACTGAAATTGCTGTCGGTCCAAAAAGTCAGGTTTACCCTTACCAGTGTAGATACAGTATATCCAAACAGCCACGAAAGGACCAATACGTCTGTTGCAGTTTGGAAGTCCTTTGTTATGTCTTTGTATTCGTCCTCCCTTTCCAACTCATCTTCTTCTTCCTCCTCGTCCTACACCACCACCACCACCTCCTCTTCCACCACACCACACCACCAGCTCCAGCTCCAGCTCCTCCTCCTCCACCACCACCACCACCTCCTCCTCCATCACACCACACCACACCACACCACCACCACCTCCACCTCCTCCTCCAGCACAGTACACTGTAAGCCAAGAATAACGTCAGGACTGGAGCCTCTCTGCGAGAACTCCAGTCCCTTGCACTTGTCTATTTTTTTTCCCTTTCTTTTCGTTTTTTTTTTTTTTTTTTTTTAAAGCTTGATTTGGAAGGCCATCAGATCACTTCCTTAAATTATATTCCTTCAAAAACAAAGAAACTTATATTTTTATTATACAGCACAGCGTGATATTTAATGCTAATACTACGATCAAATACCCTCACCAAACACCCTTTATGTATGCTCGAAACAAACTGAAACAACTGCGTCTCTAATATGAAAAGCCACTATCTTAAGCTCAGTTCCAGAATCAACACACAATTCCCTATTGTTCGCTCACCATGATACAATGAACCTTACTGGGCTTAAGGGGGGTGACCTTTTTTTTTTTTTTTTTCTTTCTCTCCATTTCTCTCTTTCCCTGGCTTGTATCCATTCGGCCCCATACAGCCAACTGTTTTAAGACGTTTATTCCCATCCAGGTGTCGATTTTTTCCTGGCGAGCGATAGCGAGCCAGCATTGTATGAAACTGTAAAACAAAAATATATATATGCTGGCTAGCTACCGCTCGCCAGGAAAATATTGACACCTGGATGGGGTAAACGTCTTAAAGCAGTAGGCTGAATGGGGCCGAATGGATACAAGCCAAAGAGAGAGGGAGAGAAAGAGAAAAAAAAAAGCGAGGTGGGCTCCCTTAAGTTCAGCTCCAGAATCCAAAACACAATTCGCTCACCATAATACAATGAACCTTACTGGGGCTTAACCCATTCAGCAACACACCCACAGACACCAAGAAATATCAAAACAACACCCAGCACACGGTATCACACACAATTATTGTCCTCTCTCCCTCCCTGCTCACCCCAAACCAACTTCCAGAAGCACATCCATACTCATATCTCTCACCGATCCATCCACTCACTCACAGACAACACGCAGCTGCATGCACGACCTCCCGAAATCCATCCTTCCGAATCCTCCCTTCCTCGCGAGGACAGAGTCCACCTGGCCAGGCTGAGATGCGGACACCATCCAGCTCTCCTGAGCTATCAGAAGAGACTGGATGACTCCGTTGTCGACGCCTGCCCGGGATGTAACACAGCACCCCATACCATTAAACACATCATAGAAGGTCATTTCACACAACCACTTACGCCAACAACACAATCTACACTCAATGAGAGCTCTGTGGGAAAGCCCGATCGTGGCCATGGCCTTTCTCAGGGACTCGGGGCTGTTCGGCCAGGCAGCTTAGGGAACAACAACAACAACAACAACAACTGGGCTTAACCCCCTCTGTACCGGCGACGTCTTTTTAAATTTTATTCTAGCTATATTTAGACAATTCTGTGTAGCTTAAGAAGTATCTGTAGTCGTCAAAAGGGTTGGGAAAGATAGTTCGAAGCCTGTTCATTGTTGGAGGTCCTTTTTAAACTGAATTAAATCGTCTAATAGTAGCCACAATGAAGGTTAAAAGGACGTCGCCGGTATAGAAGGGGTTAAGCTTCACTCGATCCAAATGCCGAGTCTCGTAGCTTCGTTAAGGGGGGTGACCTGTTTTGGTTCGGTCCTTTTCTATCTTTCTCTGGCTTGTATCCATTTGGCCCCATTCAGCCTACTGTTTTAAGACGTTTATCCCCATCCAGGTTTCAATTTTTTACTGGTGAGCGGTAGCGAGCCAGCATATTTTTTATTGTTTGACAGCAGGCTGAATGTGTACATTTTTCGATAGAAAAATGTCTCCGGCGAATTTCTTCATATAATGCTGGCTCGCTATCGCTCGCCAGGAAAAAATCGACACCTAGATGGGGATATACGTCTTAAAATAGTTGGCTGAATGGGGCCGAATGGATACAAGCCAGAGAAAGAGAGAAAAGGACAGCAATAACAGCCAGCAGGTGACCCCCCTTAACCCTTTGAGTACCAGCGACGTGTGTATTATTTTCTCTAGCTATATTTATAAAGTTTGAAAAGGATCTGAGGTAGTTAAAAGGGTTGGTTGAGATAGTTTGAAGCCTTATGATTGCTAGAGGTCCTTCCTAAGCTGAATAAAACCGTCCATAGACTACAGTAGATCTGGACTTGACACGAAAATGGAACTTTGCAGTAAGGGACCCAAAATCGGAAAACGAACCCCCAAGTTCGAACCTCGAAACCGCGAAAATATCTCATTTTCGCGGTATCGAGGTTCGAACTTGGGGGTTCGTTCTCCGATTTTGGGTCACTCCATTAATTTTCTCAACCATCCCAGCAAATCGTAACTTGGCAGAACCGCACCCACTTCCCCAACCCCCCTCCCTTACTCCACCTCCTACCAATAGGTGGAAGGTAGGAGGTGGAGCGAGGGAGGGGCAAACAGTTACTGTACAACATGTCATTTATGAATACTTTATTACAGGTATATGACAGATAAAGTTATAAATAACCAGTAAGTTCCGAACCATCCAAATGTATTATACACGTAGATTATGTTACAATACAAGGCATCTTCCTCCTCCTCCTCCCTTTCCTTCCCCCTCCCACTCCTCTTCCTTCCTCCACCTCCCCCCCCCTTCCTCTTCTTCCTCCTCCTCCTCCCTTTCCCTCCCACTCCTCTTCCCTCTTCCTTCCTCCACCTCCCCCCCTCCTCTCTTTCCTTCCCTCCCCTCCCACTCCTCTTCCTTCTCCTCCTGCTACCTCTCTTTCCTTCCCCCTCCCACTCCTCTTCCTTCCTCCACTTCCCCCCCTCCTCTTCCTGCTCCTCCCTTTCCTTCCCCCCCCCCCTCCCCTTCTTCTTCCTCCTGCTCCTCCCTTTCCTTCCCCCTCCCACTCCTCTTCCCTCTTCCTTCCTCCACTTACCCCCCCTCCTCTTCTTCCTCCTCCTCCTCCTCCTCTCTTTCTTTCCCCCTCCCACTCCTCTTCCTTCCTCCACTTACCCCCCTCCCCTTCTTCCTCCTGCTCCTCTCTTTCCTTTCCCCTCCCACTCCTCTTACTTCCTCCACTTTCCCCCTCTTCTTCTTCTTCCTCCTGCTCCTCTCTTTCCTTCCCCCTCCCACTCCTATTCCCTCTTCCTTCCTCCACCTCCCCCCCCCCTCCTCTTCTTCCTCCTCCTCCTCCCTTTCCATCCCACTCCTCTTCCTTCCTCCAACTCCCCCCCTCCTCCCTTCCACCTCCTCCTCCACCACCACCTCCCCTCCCCCCAATAATATCAATAACATAGAAGGTATAATCAAGCCTAATATACGTTCCACCTGTTTGTTTTATCAGTGTCACCATCAACATTATCTTCATCCCATTCTTCCCTTTTTTATTTTAGTTATTTATATATTTATGTTTTTGTTCTTTATCTTAACACTATTTGGTTCGACGTATTGTGGATTATTTGGGTATTTCGTTTAATTTTTATTGGGGATTTTGCTTGCCTTTGGTATTTTCGAGCGATGTATTTTTTTAGTTTCTCCCCCTAGGCAAACGCCTTCCCAGACTATTTCAAACAAAAAAATAATTTGTTATCATCTTTATCATCATTATCTTATCCCACCGATACAGCGTCATCATCATCATCATCCTAATTGATCACTTGCGAGTTTCGTTTTATACGGAAGTTGGAGGTGTAGATATCGATATTTAACAGAAATGTTGAATTGTGTTTTATGTATATATAAATGTACTACAATCATATTTTAGCTGGTAATTCTGCTAAATATGGATGTCTACGGCTCCAACTTCTTTATAGCCCGAAACTCGCAAGTGGTCAATTATTGTTGTTCTCTCCTGTAATATTTCTCCTATTGTCATTAATTTCTAGGCCTATTTAGAAATCATATATATAAATATATATATATATATATATATATATATACTGTATATATATATATATATATATATATATATATATATATATATATATACCGGTATATATATATATATTTTTTTTTTAATTTTTTTCATGCAGGAATGGAAAAAGGAAAACAAAATCAATGAAATTCCATGTAGCTCATGACAATAGACAATGAATAACAACTGGATTTTTAGTGGAGGGATGGTGGATTTTTAGTGGAGCGATGGTGGATTTTTAGTGGAGGGATGGTGGATTTTTAGTGGAGCGATGGTGGATTTTTAGTGGAGGGATGGTGGATTTTTAGTGGAGCGATGGTGGATTTTTAGTGGAGGGATGGTGGGTTTTACTGATCCCCCTTCCTCAAGTTAAGCCCCCCGTACCCCTTTTCCTTCTCCTCACTTTAATATCGATAAAGGTGAGGTATATAATCAAAGGTCATAAGTTCCCCCTCTGTTTGTTCTATCAGTGTCGCGGATCGGGCGCTAAAGTGACGCTGAATTTACGACGGGGTGATGTCCTGCTTGGGGCGGGCGTCTGGTTTGGTGGTGATGGAGAGAGAGAGAGAGAGAGAGAGAGAGAGAGAGAGAGAGAGAGAGAGAGAGTGTGTGTATGTGTGAGCGAGTGGGAGGGAGGGCGTGAATGTGTGTGAGTGAGTGAGGGAGAGAGAGAGAGAGAGAGTGCGTGCGTGTGTGTGTGTGTGAAAGAGGGAGGGAGGGGTGTGTGCGTGTGAGTGAGAGTGTGAGTTACGCAAAGTTACACAGATACTCATAGAACACAGACCTTGCGGTCCCTACTAGGTGGTCCGGCCTTAATACTACTACACAAGGACACTTGTAGTAGAAGAATAGGACAACAAAGTAGAAGGCTCTCTCCCCACCCTGAGAGAGAGAGAGAGAGAGAGAGAGAGAGAGAGAGAGAGAGAGAGAGAGAGAAAGAAAGAGAGAAAGAAAGAAAGAAAGAAAGAAAGAGAGAGAGAATGAATGATAGCTACATACCTACTGTAGGCATACCGACTGCACAGACCCTCTGGCCCCTGATAGGCAGCTCGTTATTAACCCCTTCTGTACCGTGGACATCCTTTTTTATTTTATTCTGGCGGCTGCTGCTACATATCGATTTTATTCAGTTCAGGAAGTATCTCTAGCAATTATAAGACTTCGGACTATCTCCATCAACCCTCTCAACTACCAAGATCCTTCTTAAGGGGAGGTTTTTAGTTGATTCCCTAGACTTCCATCAAGCTTAAAATTACTCCCCCTAGACCCCTTTTCAAGATAAATTTGTACATTTTTCGGTAGAAAAATTTCCCGGCCGAAGGCCGATTTCCCTTAAATTACAGGCTCGCTATCGCTCGCCAGGACAAAATCGACACCTACATGTCACGAATGGTCTTAAAATTGACAGAAATGGGGCGAGGGTTCTCAAAATCTCCAAACTAATGGGGCGAATGTCTGAAAATCTCAAAAACAATGGGGCTAAAGATGAGGGAGAAAGGGGTCCAGAAAAAAAAATCCTCCAGGTGGAAATCTCCCCTTAACCCTCTCCGACATATGGCGCGATTTTGAGCCTATTGGGGATACTTTAAAACCTTTGTTACCATCAGGGGTATTTAGAAACCTTTAGTTTAGTTACTTCAACCTCTGCAGTTGTCTTTGAGTTAGCTGTGTTGAGCCTATTGGGGATACTTTAAAGCCTTTGTTACCATCAGGGGTATTTAGAAACCTTTAGTTTAGTTACTTCAACCTCTGCAGTTGTCTTTGAGTTAGCTGTGTTGAGCCTATTGGGGATACTTTAAAGCCTTTGTTACCTTCAGGGGTATTTAGAAACCTTTAGTTTAGTTACTTCAACCTCTGCAGTTGTCTTTGAGTTAGCTGTGTTGAGCCTATTGGGGATACTTTAAAGCCTTTGTTACCATCAGGGGTATTTAGAAACCTTTAGTTTAGTTACTTCAACCTCTGCAGTTGTCTTTGAGTTAGCTGTGTTGAGCCTATTGGGGATACTTTAAAGCCTTTGTTACCATCAGGGGTATTTAGAAACCTTTAGTTTAGTTACTTCAACCTCTGCAGTTAGTTACTGCAGTGAAGTAACTAAGTGCTTGAAAGATAAACCAAACTCGTGTGGAATACAAACACTGAAAGGCGAGGAAGGAAAGAAGATGAAAGAGGAAGGGTATGGATTATTAAGTGGTGTGATTCTCTTGAGTAAACAGTATGGAGTGTGCAGAGAAGGAGGAAGGAGGAGTAGGAAGATGAGGTGGAGGTGAGAGGAGGAGTAGGAAGAATAGGTGGAGTAGGAAGAATAGGTGGAGTAGGAAGATGAGGTGGAGGTGAGAGGAGGAGTAGGAAGAATAGGTGGAGTAGGAAGAATAGATGGAGTAGGAAGAATAGGTGGAGTAGGAAGAATAGATGGAGTAGGAAGAATAGGTGGAGTAGGAAGATGTGGTGTAGGAAGAGGTGGTGAAAGGGGGAAGACTAGTTAGAAGAGGAAGAAGTGAGGGTGGAGAAGGGGGGGGGAGGTGAGAGGAGTAGGAAGAGGAGGTGGGAAGACTAGTTAAAAGAGGAAGAAGGGAGGGTAGAGGTAGAAGGAAAGGGGAAGGAGGAGGGAGAGTGGACGAAGGAGAAGGAGGATATGGAAGAGTAGTAGGGGAAAGAGGAGAATGAAAAAAAAAAAAAAAATACTAAAGCTCAGTGATAGCGAAAGAACTCGTACAAATGGTTTCAAATTAGATAAATTTCGTTTAAAAAAAGATATAGGTAAATATTGGTTTGGTAACAGAGTTGTAGATGGGTGGAATAGGCTACCAAGTGCTATAGTGGGATCAAGAACGATAGGGAGCTTTAAGATACAATTAGATAGGCATATGGACGAGATGGGTTGTGTGTGAGGGTGATCTGTCAGGTGTGGCCCAGGTGTGGGGATCTGCAGATCCCCGTTTTTCTGACCTCTGACCGTTTCGGTGAGGTCAGTCCTAATGGTGTTTTTAAGCTGGGCTTATAATTAGGGTTGGGTGTGACAGGGATCTGCCTTGTGTGGGCCAATCGGCATTCTGCAGACTCCCATTTTCTTATGTTCTTATGTTCTTTGAGTTAGCTGTGTTGAGCCTATTGGGGATACTTTAAAGCCTTTGTTACCATCAGGGGTATTTAGAAACCTTTAGTTTAGTTACTTCAACCTCTGCAGTTGTCTTTGAGTTAGCTGTGTTGAGCCTATTGGGGATACTTTAAAGCCTTTGTTACCATCAGGGGTATTTAGAAACCTTTAGTTTAGTTACTTCAACCTCTGCAGTTGTCTTTGAGTTAGCTGTGTTGAGCCTATTGGGGATACTTTAAAAGCCTTTGTTACCATCAGGGGTATTTAGAAACCTTTAGTTTAGTTACTTCAACCTCTGCAGTTGTCTTTGAGTTAGCTGTGTTGAGCCTATTGGGATACTTTAAAGCCTTTGTTACCTTCAGGGGTATTTAGAAACCTTTAGTTTAGTTACTTCAACCTCTGCAGTTGTCTTTGAGTTAGCTGTGTTGAGCCTATTGGGGATACTTTAAAGCCTTTGTTACCATCAGGGGTATTTAGAAACCTTTAGTTTAGTTACTTCAACCTCTGCAGTTGTCTTTGAGTTAGCTGTGTTGAGCCTATTGGGGATACTTTAAAGCCTTTGTTACCATCAGGGGTATTTAGAAACCTTTAGTTTAGTTACTTCAACCTCTGCAGTTAGTTACTGCAGTGAAGTAACTAAGTGCTTGAAAGATAAACCAAACTCGTGTGGAATACAAACACTGAAAAGGCGAGGAAGGAAAGAAGATGAAAGGAAGGGTATGGATTTTAAGTGGTGTGATTCTCTTGAGTAAATATTATGGAGTGTGCAGAGGAGGAGAGGAGGAGTAGAAGATGAGGTGGAGGTGAGAGGAGGAGTAGAATAGGTGGAGTAGAAGAATAGTGGAGTAGGAAGATGAGGTGGAGGTTAGAGGAGTAGGAAGAATAGGTGGAGTAGGAAGAATAGATGGAGTAGGAAGAATAGGTGGAGTAGGAAGATGAGGTGGAGTAGGAAGATGAGGTGGAGTAGGAAGATGTGGTGTAGGAAGAGGTGGTGACGGGGAAGACTAGTTAGAAGAGGAAGAAGTGAGGGTGGAGAGAAGGGGGGGGGGGGGAAGTGAGAGGAGTAGGAAGAGGAGGTGGAGGTGGGAAGACTAGTTAAAAGAGGAAGAAGGGAGGGTAGAGGTAGAAGGAAAGGGAAGGAGGAGGGAGAGTGGACGAAGGAGAAGGAGGATATGGAAGAGTAGTAGGGGGAAGAGGAGAATGAAAAAAAAAAAAAATACTAAAGCTCAGTGATAGCGAAAGAACTCGTACAAATGGTTTCAAATTAGATAAATTTCGTTTAAAAAAAGATATAGGTAAATATTGGTTTGGTAACAGAGTTGTAGATGGGTGGAATAGGCTACCAAGTGCTATAGTGGGATCAAGAACGATAGGGAGCTTTAAGATACAATTAGATAGGCATATGGACGAGATGGGTTGTGTGTGAGGGTGATCTGTCAGGTGTGGCCCAGGTGTGGGGATCTGCAGATCCCCGTTTTTCTGACCTCTGACCGTTTCGGTGAGGTCAGTCCTAATGGTGTTTTTAAGCTGGGCTTATAATTAGGGTTGGGTGTGACAGGGATCTGCCTTGTGTGGGCCAATCGGCATTCTGCAGACTCCCATTTTCTTATGTTCTTATGTTCTTTGAGTTAGCTGTGTTGAGCCTATTGGGGATACTTTAAGCCTTTGTTACCATCAGGGGTATTTAGAAACCTTTAGTTTAGTTACTTCAACCTCTGCAGTTGTCTTTGAGTTAGCTGTGTTGAGCCTATTGGGGATACTTTAAAGCCTTTGTTACCATCAGGGGTATTTAGAAACCTTTAGTTTAGTTACTTCAACCTCTGCAGTTGTCTTTGAGTTAGCTGTGTTGAGCCTATTGGGGATACTTTAAAGCCTTTGTTACCATCAGGGGTATTTAGAAACCTTTAGTTTAGTTACTTCAACCTCTGCAGTTGTCTTTGAGTTAGCTGTGAGCAGAAAACTAATTTTGGAGAGGTAATTATTAAAGTGAGAGAACTCTAGTTCTTATTGCTAATCTGGCAACCTCTGCGTCATAAATGCATGAAAGGGTTAAGCTGCATAAAATCGTCTAGTTATAGCTAGAATACAATATAACAGACGTCGCTGGTACAGGATTTGTTCATTCTATAAGCGGCATAGTGAACTATAGGTAGCGCCAACCAACTTGACAATTATCTTGACCCCTGACCTCTCTGTAACTCAAAAGGACCTAGAGCAAACTGGCTGTAAATATCCACACCTATTTCCTGGTGGACTCTTCCCAAAATGATACAAACGTCAGCCCGATTGCTTTCATTCATTTCGAGTTATACGAAGTTATATGAAGATTTTGATTTTGAGAAGTTGTTTTAAATTTATATTGTCTTTGTCTCAGTTTTGGTTTGTTTAGTTTGCAAGTTTTACATTTTAATTTAAGTTCGATGGCTCTACCTTACAGTGGTTAAGGGGAGGTTGTTAGTTGATTCCCTAGACCTCCATCAAGCTTAAAATTACTCCCCCTTGACCCCCTTTCAAGATAAATTTGTACATTTTTCGGTAGAAAAATGTCCCGGCCGAAGGCCGGTTCCCCTTAAATTACAGGCTCGCTATCGATCGCCAGGAAAAAATCGACACCTAAATGGCACAAATGGTCTTAAAATTGACAGAAATGGGGCGAGGGTTCTTAAAATCGCCAAACTAATGGGGCAAGCGTCTTTAAATCTCACAAGCAATGGGGCTAAACATGAGGGAGAAAGAGGTTCAGAAAAAAATCCTCCAGGTGGAAATCTCCCCTTAATGTTACTGGTTTCGTACCTGGTCATAACACAACAACATTAGTGCCCTCCCTTATGGACATCACTCAATGCTGTGTGTGTGTGTGTGTGTGTGTGTGTGTGTGTGTGTGTGTGTGTGTGTGTGTGTGTGTGTGTGTGTGTGTGTGTTTATTGGTACAAATCTCTGGATATTTGTAGGTTTACAGGTACATGAGGTTTGGGGCGACAGTTAATCCGTACACACCTCTTTAAAATACGTTGAAATGGAGTGCTTTCGGTTAGGTTAGGTTAGGTTAGGAGGTTAGTGTAATTTAGGTTTAAAAATCGAAAAATTTACTCGTAAGCATGCACCAAATTGATAAGTACCTATAAACACACAACCGCACTTATGTGTGTGTGTGTGTGTGTGGTAAGTTGCGTGCTTGTCAGTGTTATATTAAGTGTGTATTAAAGTGTGTGTGTGTGTGTTTGTACTGGTTTGTCTGTTAATTTTGTATTCATTAGGATTATAATTTTGTATTCATTGGGATTATAATTTTGTATTCATTGGGATTATAATTTTGTATTCATTGGGATTATAATTTTGTATTCATTGGGATTATAATTTTGTATTCATTGGGATTATAATTTGTATTCATTAGGATTATAATTTGTATTCATTAGGATTATAATTTTGTATTCATTAGGATTATAATTTGTATTCATTAGGATTATAATTTGTATTCATTAGGATTATAATTTGTATTCATTAGGATTATAATTTGTATTCATTAGGATTATAATTTTGTATTCATTAGGATTATAATTTTGTATTCATTAGGATTATAATTTTGTATTCATTGGGATTATAATTTTGTATTCATTAGGATTATAATTTGTATTCATTAGGATTATAATTTTGTATTCATTGGGATTATAATTTTGTATTAATTAGGATTATAATTTTGTATTCATTAGGATTATAATTTTGTATTAATTGGGATTATAATTTTGTATTCATTGGGATTATAATTTTGTATTCATTGGGATTATAATTTTGTATTCATTAGGATTATAATTTTCTCTATCACTATTTTACCTCTTAAATAGTTTCTTCTTCTTTTTCGTTTTCTTTTCATATGTTCTTGTTTTCTTTGAATGGCGAACATACCAGGTACTCATATAGTTTTTGTTGATCCTTTTAAATTATAGTTGTTATCAGAGTTACGTGTTGATGTAGGAGGGGGGGAAATAAGGGAGAGGAGGAGGAGGAAGAAGAGGAGGAGGAAGAGGAAGAGGAGGAGGAGGGGAGGGGGAGGGGGAGGGGGGTGGGGGAAGAGGAGAAAGAGAAGGAGGAGGGAAATAGATAAAAGATTACATAGATTAATGAATAAATACCCGAATAAAAGCAGAACAGGAGTAAGAAGTATAAGAGAGAGAGAGAGAGAGAGAGAGAGAGAGAGAGAGCGCGAGAGCGAGAAGAATTAGGAGGTCGTACTTCTTGGTTTACTCAGGTGGCAGATCTGTTCTCTCTCTCTCTCTCTCTCTCTCTCTCTCTCTCTCTCTCTCTCTCTCTCTCAGGTAGCGTGTGGCAGCTCAGGTGTAGCTTAAGGGCACGTGGATTGTAGGGGGGGGGGGGGGGGGCTGCAGGAGTGTGTGTGTGTGTGTGTGTGTGTGTGTATGTGTGTGTGTGTGTGTGTGTGTGTGTGTGTGTGTGTGTGAGAGAGAGAGAGAGAGAAATAGTTTGGCTCCCGTACATAATTATCTCGTACCCTATGATCTTGGGTTGCCTGTGTAGTATATTCTGATAAAGTTATTTAACCCCATTAATATTAATGGGGTTAAATATTTATTTATAAATTTATTCATTTATTTATATATAGATGTGTGTGCATTTTGTGTTTTGTCTGTGTTTGTTCGTTGTTCTGTCTTGTGGTTTGTGTTTTCCCTGTTCTGGCTCTGTCTTGAGTCGGCCACCCCCCCAAAAAAATAAATAAAATAAAAAATAGAGTAAAATAGAAAATAAAAATAAAAATAGGAAAAGTGGGGATTGGGCCTGAGCATATACATACATACATACATACATACATACATACATACATACATACATACATACATTTATATATTTATTGTTTGTCCCTAGACTTCCAAGCTTATAAAATATCACCAAAAGATAAATTTGTGCATTTTTCGGAAGAAAATGTCTTTATGTCTTTATGTTAATTAAATGTCAATACTTTATATTGATCTATATAATTATTATATTTTTATATTTTTATCGGTGTTCCTTCATATACTGTATTTCTCTGCCATTTACTCCGTTATTAACCCTCTCCGACATATGACGCGATTTTGAGCCTATTGGGGATACTTTAAAGCCTTTGTTACCATCAGGGGTATTTAGAAACCTTTAGTTTAGTTACTTCAACCTCTGCAGTTGTCTTTGAGTTAGCTGTGGGCAGGAAACTAATTTTGGAGAGGTAATTATAAGAGTGAGAGAACTCTATTTCTTATTGCTAATCTGCCAACCTCTGCGTCATATGTGCGTGAAAGGGTTAATTTTCCTTTGTTTATATTCCATCTTTTGTTTTGTTCTAGCCTTTCGTTTCTTCCATTTATAATGTTCTTTTGTTTGATTGGTGTTTCTCCATTTCTTCCTCCTATGCCATCTGTCTTGTTTCTTTACTATATATCTCTCTCCCTCTTTCTCTCTCTCTCTCTCTCTCTCTCTCTCTCTCTCTCTCTCTCTCTCACGTCATGTATTCCATTATGCATTTTTCTTTATCTATTCCATCTCTTGTCTCGCTAATTCTCTCCCATTTATATTGTTCGCTCTTTCTCTCACACACACTCTCTCTCTCTCTCTCTCTCTCTTTCCTATTAATATTGTTCTTCCTCCTTCGTTTGTGTCTTCTATTTATTTGAATGTTGTTTTTCTTGTTGCGTTATTCTGCTTTATTAATAATTGGGTTTCTTATCTAGTTCATCTCTCTCTCTCTCTCTCTCTCTCTCTCTCTCTCTCTCTCTCTCTCTCTCTCTCTCTCTCTCTCTCTCTCTCTCTCTCTCTCTCTCTCTCTCTCTCTCTCTCTCTCTCTCTCTCTCTCTCTCTCTCTCTCTCTCTCTCTCTCTCTCTCTCTCCTATTAATGTACCCTTTACCTTTCTCCCTCCCCCTACCCCCCTCCCTTTGGGTCGGTGTGGGGTGGGGTGGGGGGGGGGGTAAGGGGGTAATAATGCAGTAAACAGAAATAGGGCCAACCCTCCGCCATATTGGTACCCACGGGTGTTTAATATTACTCTCTCTCTCACACACACACACACACATACACACACACACATATACATACACTCTCTCTCTCTCTCTCTTTACACATATACAGTATACCTATGTTCAATATAATACTAACAATACCGGAGGAGGATATATAGTTTGGACTTCAGCTATACTGTATCTATCTATCTATCTAGCTATCTATCTCTATATATCTATCTATCTATGTATGTTATCTATCTATCTATCTATATCCATCTATCTATATCTATCTAGCTATCTATATATATATATATCTCTATATAGCCTACTGTATCTATCTAGCTATCTATCTATATCTATCTATCTATCTATATCTCTATCTATCTATCTGCCTGAAGGAGACAAAAACAAAAGCTGCCTGTAACAAGCGTCTCCCAAAGTTGTTAGAGAGTCAAAATTATGGTACTGTACATTATAGGTAATTTAGGTGTGTTGGAAAAAAGGGTGGTGTGTTTGTAAAAGTTTAAGGGGGGATGGGCCGGTTTTCTGGACCACTTTCTCCCTCATGTTTAGCCCCATTAGTTTTCAGATGTTAAGATGTTTGCCCCATTAGTTAGTCGATTTTAAGACCTTTCGCCCCATTTCTTCGTCAATATTTAGACCTTTCGTGCTATTTAGGTGTCGATTTTTTCCCTGGCGAACGATAGTCAGCCTGTAATGTTGGAAGAATCGGCCTTCGGCCGGGATTTTTTTTTTTTACCAAAAATGTACACATTAATCTAGAAGGGGGATCTAATGGATGCTGTTTTAAATTTGATGGAAGTCTAGGGAGGAAACTAGAAAAATAATGAATACATGCCTAAATAGCCCAAAAAGTGAACCATCTCCTCTTAATTAAATGAATAGGTGTTTGGAAGTGTTTGTGAGAGTTTACGGGATTACTCTCTGTGTAGGTGAGGCACAAATTTAATAAGTATTTTGTCAACTCTGCGTAAGCAAAGTGGTATCGCCCCTCCCCGTATAGTACTACCCTGTATTCGTAATGAGGGTGACTGTTGTAGTGATGATGGTGATAATGTTGTTGGTGATGGCAATACTAGTGATGATGGTGATAATATTGTTGGTGATGGCAATACTAGTGATGATGGTACCGGTAATCCATATCAAAAGGGCACGTCTACTGTATTGATAATTATGGGACCAAAATGGCGTCGAAATAACAAGACGACCGATTTCTATTACTGCAGGATGTCTAGAGGGTAAGGGGGGAGGGGGAACAAGGTTAGGGGACAGGGGGTAGGGGGGGGGGGGATAGCCTGAACCGGTATAAAGGCAAGGGGATGGACTCGCGGGCAGGTCAGATTATTCCTAGCTGCCTTCCTATCCACACCACCTCCGCCCACCCCTGCTACCTGTGTGTCCTGCCCTACAGAGAGAGAGAGAGAGAGAGAGAGCGAGAGGGAGGGAGTTGGAGAGAGATCAAAGTTATATACCTACTCGTGCGTATATTACTTAGAGAGAGAGATATGGCCGTGGTGTGTGAGAGGCGACTTTTGGCATACACAGACAACCCAGTGCCCCCTTTTGGTAGCCCCGTTTCAGCGCCCTGTTTCAGCCCCGGGACTGAATTCCCTGTGTCGTGTTTTAGCCCCATGTCGGAATACCAAGTGCCCTGTTTTAGCCCCACTTCAGCGCCACTATTTAGCTCCAATTTGGCCCCCTGTATCAGCTCCAAGCCAACCTGTGTTAAATTCAGCTTGGCCCCCTATCCCAGTCACCTGTCAGCAGATCGTCATCTCGAGAATCATCCTACTTCCGAACGTCTCAGCACCGAATCAGCACCACACCTCGGAACTAACCATACGAATATTCCTATTACTGAAACAGCATCACCAGCAAGCTTCACCTACGAATCAGCACCACCTCGTCCTAGTGCTGATCAAGTTTGTCGCCACAGCACTGAATCTACACCTCCACACCTCAGCACCCATCAAGCAGCGCCGCGACTTAGCGACACTTTCCATACATTTACATTCCCGAGCAGCCCTGATATGGAGGAATCTCGCCTGAGTCCTCCCTGTTCCCCTACCAGCAGTTGCGGGAGTGTAGCGCCCTTTGAAAGCACACCATCGCCTCCTGAAAGCAGTACCTGGCCTCCTGAAAGCACCTACTCGCCTCCCGAATCGTGGTGTTGGGATTATGAGGGCGTTAGAAGAGCCCCTGTTTCCCCGCGTCTCCACCCAGCCCTCTCCGATTCCTCCCTCACCCACCCTGCACTCACCGCACCCCGCCCACGCATCTCCCGCAGCCGCAAGACGAAGACTGCGGTAGGCGGGGAGGTGCTGCGGCGGCGGCGACTTGCGGCCAATGCCAGAGAGCGCCGCAGAATGACCGGACTAAACGACGCCTTCAACCGTCTGCGGGAGGTGGTACCAGGACTAGGGGGACACCAGCAGCTCTCCAAGTACGACACCCTACAACTGGCACAGACCTATATATCGGCGCTAATGGAATTGTTGCACTAAAATCTAGGTTCGATTCTTCGGTGACTTCTACAGTGATTAGATTGTTTACATTGACATATAGGCTACAGTGCCTCCTGATTTGGCTAGGTTATTCGCTGTGATTTCTACAATAGTTAGTCTTCCATGACATTTCCGGTGCCTTCTGCAGTGACTTCTACAGTAGTTTATTCAGTGATGTTAACACTATTATCACAATAATTTGTCGGGGAACTATTGATTTTGACTGTACAGTGACTTCAGTGCCTTCTACAGTGTCTTCTGTAGCGATAACCTTTCAGCATTATTAACCCTTTGAGTACCAGCGACGTATGTTCTATTTAATTCTAGCTATATTTAGACGATATTATGCAGCTTAGGAAGGATCTGTGGTAGCTAAAAGGGTTGGTTGTGATAGTTTGAAGTCTTATTAGGGCTAGAGGTCCTTCCTAAGCTGAATAATATCGTCTAATAGTTGTCAGAATGTGATTATGTAATGGTAATGTATGGGTTAACCTATTCTGTACCGGCGACGTCTCTTTTTAACTTTATTCTATAGCTATATTTAGGCGATTTTGTGCAGGTTGAAAAGGATCTGTGGTAGTAAAAATGGTTCAGTGAGATAGTTCCAAGCCTGTTAATTGCTGGAGGCCCTTTATTAACTGAATAAAAGCGTCTAATAGTAGCCAGAATAAAGTTAGAGAGACGTCGCCGGTACAGCAAGGGTTAAGTGGCATTATCAGTGAATATTACAATGATTTCCCCAGTGAAGCAGTTTTAGGGAAATGTGTTCTAGAGGTCCTTCTTAAGGGGAGGATTTTAGTGTGTTTCGTAGACTTCCATCAAGCTTGAAATTACACCCCCATTGACCCCCTTTCATGATACATTTTTACATTTTTCGGTAGAAAAATGTCCCGGCCGAAGGCCGATTCCTCTTAAATTACAGGTTCGCTATCGCTCGCCAGGAAAAAATCGACACCTAAATGGCACGAAAGGTCTTTAAAGTGACATAAATGGGGTGAAAGTTCTTAAATCGACAAACTAATGGGCCGAACGTCTTATAATATCAAAAGCAATGGGGCTAAACATGAGGGAGAAAGGGGTCAAGAAAATTAATCCCTCGAGTGGAAATCTCCCCTTAAGCTGAATGAATGCGTGTGGCTGAATTCTAGGATAGCGCTTTGATTCATAAGCTGCCAGATTAAAATTGCCCCAAAAATACATATATATATATTAATATAAATGAATAAGTACCGGTATATACTGTATATAAAATGAATAAGTACCGGTATATACTGTATATAAAATGAATAAGTACCGGTATATACTGTATATAAAATGAATAAGTACCGGTATATACTGTATATAAAATGAATAAGTACCGGTATATACTGTATATAAAATGAATAAGTACCGGTATATACTGTATATAAAATGAATAAGTACCGGTATATACTGTATATAAAATTCTGGTATCTAGCAGTATCACGGGTTTTATCGACGATATATTTACAGTTGCACCCATATGTCAGGGACCAAAAATGTACTTTAGTATTTATCTCGGTTTATATAAAGACAGTAACTTTGGATCATAGTTGCATACACACTTATTCCATACCCGATAAAGAGTTAGCAATTGTTTTTGTATTTAGAGACAACGCAACACACAAATATACAAGTTTTATTCAGGTCTGATTATATATATATATATATATATATATATATATATATATATATATATATATATATATATATATATATATATATATATATTCAGAGAGGTGTGTGAAACAAATATTTCTGTAAAATCGCCAGCTATTATTTTTTGTCCATCCTGTGAAATTTACCCCTTCAGTACCGGCGATGTCTTTTCTATCTTAGTCTAGCTATATTAAGACGATTTTGTGCAGCTTAAGAAGGATCTGTGGTAGGAAGAATGGTTAAGTGAGATAGGTCGAAGGCTGTAAATTGTTGGAAGCCCATTTTAAAGTCAAACAAAAGATCGTTTAATAGTAGCCGGAGCAAGCTAAAAGGACGTCACCGGTACTGCCCGGGTTAAGGGGAGATCTCCACTTGAGGGATTTTTTTCTTGACCCCTTTCTCCCTCATGTTTAGCCCCATTGCTTTTGATATTATAAAACGTTTGCCCCATTAGTTTAGCGATTTTAAGAACTTTCACCCCATATTAAGACCTTTCGTGCAATTCAGGTGTCGATTTTTTCCTGGCGAGCGATAGCGAGCCTGTAATTTAAGAGGAACCGGCCTTAGGCCGGGAAATTTTTCTACCGAAAAATGTACAAATTTATCTTGAAAGGGACTCAAGGGGGTTTAATTTTAAGCTTGATGGAGGTCTAGGGAACAAACTAAATACCTCCCCTTAACGCACGAGCTTATTATGGCTATCAGTAGACGATTTTATACAATTTAGGAAGAATCAGTTTAGGAAGGATCTGTTGGAATGATAAGGGCAAAGACTCTATCAATCAACCCCCTGACTTCCATTTACCCTTCCTAAGCTGAATATAAGGCCAAAGACTCTATCAATCAACTCCCTGACTTCCATATACCCTTCCTAAGTTGAATATAAGGGCAAAGACTCTATCAATCAACTCCCTGACTTCCATATACCCTTCCTAAGCTGAATATAAGGGCAAAGACTCTATCAATCAACCCCCTGACTTCCATATACCCTTCCTAAGCTGAATATAAGGGCAAAGACTCTATCAATCAACTCCCTGACTTCCATATACCCTTCCTAAGCTGAATATAAGGGCAAATACTCTATCAATCAACCCCCTGACTTCCATATACCCTTCCTAAGCTGAATATAAGGGCAAAAACTCTATCAATCAACCCCCTGACTTCCATATACCCTTCCTAAGCTGAATATAAGGGCAAAAACTCTATCAATCAACCCCCTGACTTCCATATACCCTTCCTAAGCTGAATATAAGGGCAAAGACTCTATCAATCAACCCCCTGACTTCCATATACCCTTCCTAAGCTGAATATAAGGGCAAAGACTCTATCAATCAACCCCCTGACTTCCATATACCCTTCCTAAGCTGAATATAAGGGCAAAGACTATCAATCAACCCCCTGACTTCCATATACCCTTCCTAAGCTGAATATAAGGGCAAAGACTATCAATCAACCCCCTGACTTCCATATACCCTTCCTAAGCTGAATATAAGGGCAAAGACTCTATCAATCAACCCCCTGACTTCCATATACCCTTCCTAAGCTGAATATAATCGTCTAATAAAATCGGAAAAGAGAAAAAGAAATGCGTATTGGATCTTGAAAGGGTTAATTGCTGTTGACATAACCGTTTATATTGTACCGGCACAGCATTAATCTTCTATTAATATATACTGTATGTTAACTTTCACTTTTAATGAACCCTTAAAGATCCAATAATACGCATTTCTTTCCGTTATTTTGGTGTTATTAGACAATTTCATGCAGATTGGGAAGGGTATATATATATATATATATATATATATATATATATATATATATATTTTCTTTTTTTTTTTTTTTTTTCTTTTTTTTTTTCTTTTTTTTTTTTTCCTACGTGATTGAGGGAGGCAAAAGGCAGAACTGCCTATAACGAGTGCCTCCCCCATAGTTGAAAGAGTGACAGGGCCAAAATCAAGGGATGTTCGAGCCAAAATGCCTGGACACACGGAGTTTGAAGCAATTTAAGTCATAGGAAGAGGGAAAGACTGATTCTGGGAGAGAGTTCCAGAGCTCAGCTGTTGAGTAGAAGAAAGTTTGAGTGTAACGTTTCACTCTTGGGTTGGAAAGTTGCACAGAGTAGGGGTGGGATTGTGTTGCAAGAGGGGTACCACGTGCCTTACGTAAAGGAGGTGGTATACACTGGGAAAGCTCTGAGGAACACTGATTATTATAGTAGCGATAGAATAGCGCCGCAACATTGCGGCGGACAGAGAGAGATTGCAGAGAGTTAGTGAGTGGACGGGAGTTAATGATACGAAAGGCCTTCCTTTCAACTTTGTCTAGGAAAGCGGTGTGAGAGGAACCTCCCCACACATGTGAACAATACTCAATACAAGGACGCACTATGCCCCTGTAGGCTATATGGAAGTCAGAGGGTTAATTTAGATAGTCTTTACCCTTAGATTTCCCACAGGTCCTTCCTAAACTGTATATAATCGTCTAATGATAGCCAGAATGTACTGTCAAAACGCGTCATGATCCTCAAGGGGACAATCAAAGTATTTTTAATGGGTGGATGCAATATGGCTTCCGAATGTAAATATACCTCGGATCTTGTTATATATATACTGTATATATACAGTATATTGTATTTACCGATACATGTTTTTTTTTGTATTTGGCTACCAGCTTTGAATATTTCTTGTATAATATTCTCCTGATTATGTGTCTCATTTCCCTCATAATGTATGTTAAGGGGAGGTATTTAGTTTGTTCCCTACTTTTTCATCAAGCTTAAAATTACATCCCTTTGACCCCCTTTCAAGATAAATTTGTACATTTTTCGGTAGAAAAATGTCCAGGCCGGAGGCCGGTTGCTCTTAAATTACAGGCTCGCTATCGCTCGCCAGGAGAAAATCTACACCTAAATGGGACGAAAGGTCTTAAAATTGACAGAAATGGGGCAAAATGTCTTAAAATATCCAAACTACTAGGGCGAAGGTCTTAAAATCTCAAAAGCAATGGGGCTAAACATGAGGGAGAAAGGGGTCCAGAAAAAAATCCCTCAAGTGGATATCTCCCCTTAATCAAATATTAGAATACCAAAGTTTATAATTTATGCACCAATATGCTAATCGGTGCCATTTTATCTTTTATGCACCAATATGCTAATCGGTGCCATTTTTATAATTTATGCACCAATATGCTAATCGGTGCCATTTTTATAATTTATGCACCAATATGCTAATCGGTGCCATTTTTATAATTTATGCACCAATATGCTAATCGGTGCCATTTTTATAATTTATGCACCAATATGCTAATCGGTGCCATTTTTATAATTTATGCACCAATATGCTAATCGGTGCCATTTTATCATTTATGCACCAATATGCTAATCGGTGCCATTGTTATCATTTATGCACCAATATGCTAATCGGTGCCATTGTTATCATGTATGCACCAATATGCTAATCGGTGCCATTGTTGTACCAATTTGTACATATTGTATCATATCAAGAAATATACTATATTTTATAATACATTTTATATAAATCTTATGTTTGTGTTGTTATTTACCTCGTTTTACCCATTGTGTGTGTGTGTGTGTGAGTGAGAGCGAGAGCGAGCCCTATTTGTAAACATGTACAATCAAAGAGAAAAATCGTTTCGTGAAGATATCTGGGAAGAAGCTAACATTTCGGTTAATATGGTAGTGTTCTTTATAATGCTTTAAGGGGAGGTTTTTAGTTTGGTCTCTAGATATCCATCAAGCTTAAGATTACACCCCCTTGAGCCCCTTTCAAGATCAATTTGTAAATTTTTCGGTAGAAAAATGTCCCGGCTGAAAGCCGGTTCCTCTTAAATAACAGGCTCGCTATCGCTCGCCAGGATAAAATCGACACCTAAATTGCACGAAAGGTCTTAAAATTGACGGAAATGGGGCGAAAGTTCTTAAAATCTTCAAAATAATGGGGCAAACGTCTTAAAATTACAAAACCAATGGGGCTAAACATGAGGGGAAAAAGGGGTCCAGAAAAAAATCCCTCAAGTCGATATCTCCCCTTAACCCTCTAGCTATCCTGTGGACTCGGGGGTTGCTGTTTAACATTGAAAAATAGAGTTATCTCAATCTCAAAATTACCTCTCAAAAAAAAAAAAAAAAAAAAAAAAAATATAATAATAATAATAATAATAATAATAATCTGCCCACAGCTAACTCAAAGACAACTGCAGAGGTTGAAGTAACTAAACTAAAGGTTTCTAGATGAGATTCCACGTTCTAGATAGATATTTACAGTTTTCAGTAGAAAGGTGCACCCTCCTAAATTACAGGCTCGCTATCGCTCGCCAGGAACATAATTGACACCTAAATGGCACGAAAGGTCTTTTATTGGCAAGGATATTGGGTGAAAGGACTTAAAATTGGGTGAAAGGACTTAACATTGGGTGAAAGGACTTAAAATTGGGTGAAAGGACTTAAATTGGGTGAAAGGACTTAAAATCGCCAACCTAATGGAAGGAACGACATAAAATCTGAAAACTAATGGGGCTAAACATGAGGAAGACGGACCAGAAAAATTACCCATCTCCCCTTAAGTGTTAGTTAGTTGGCCCTTTACTCCCACAAGGGGTAGGGAGGATCAGCGAGAGACACGAGAAAGGCAAAACAGAGGTGACACCCAGATATTCCTATTGGTTTCCACCATTCCACAAATTAACTTATAATGAAATCAACAGTCCACCCACAAAAAGCAAGCACTCAAGCTATCAGAAGCACCAATCACTCATCAGTCCCCGAAATCAATGGCTTCACCTCAAATGTAGTATTATTATCATGAGTATGTTAAGGGGAGGTATTTAGTTTGTTCCCTAGACCTCCAGCAAGTTTAAAATTACCCCCGCTTGAGTCCCTTTCAAGATTAATTTGTACATTTTTCGGTAGAAAAATGTCCCGGCCGAAGGCCGTTTCCTCTTAAAGTTACAGGCTCGCTATCGCTCGCCAGAATAAAATCGACACCTTAATGGCACGAAAGGTCTTAAAATGGGGTGAAAGTTCTTAAAATCGCAAAACTAACGGGGCAAACATCTTAAAATCTCAAATGCAATGGGGCTAGACATGAGAGAGAAAGGGGTCAAGAAAAAAGTCCCTCAAGTGGAAATCTCCCCTCTTAAATTAGTATATAATTATGTCTGCTAAAATCTGCAGCATAGTGAGGTAATCTTTATAGGCAGATATCCACACTGCTACAGCTACCTTCATAGCCTTGAAGGGGAGGTATTTAGTTTGTTCCCTAGACCTCCATCAAGCTTAAAATTACACCCCCAAGACCCCCTTTCAAGATAAATTTGTACATTTTTCGGTAGAAAAATGGCCGGTTGCTCTTAAATTACAGGCTCGCTATCGCTCGCCAGGAAAAAATCGACAACTTAACGGCACGAAAGGTCTTAAAATTGACAGAAATGGGGCAAAATATCTTAAAATATCCAAACTACTAGGGCGAAGGTCTTAAAATCTCAAAAACAATGGGGCTAAACATGAGGGAGAAAGGGGTCCAGAAAGAAAATCCCTCAAGTGGAAATCTCCCCTTAACCATAAACGAGTTTCGAACTAGAAAGGAAGTTGGAACTGTAAACATGTATATTAAACAAAGAGGCAATATTTAAGTAGGTTTGTGATGGATAGAAAGTATGTTGAATACTATTTGAAGTATACATTTGTAATTCTTTATTGAGAAAGCATAAATACATGGGCATACATCATTACACGTCTTACCCTACTCATGTTATACATGTACAGTCGCGCGCTAATAAGTCATGTCTCGGCACCAAGTATGTTTTGATCAATAATTGGTATCAGCAATATCTAAGCTTCATTTCTTCATATCAGGTGCAATATACAAACATGTTCCTACACTTACCCACCCTACTCAACATCTGACAGACCTTAATACAGCACAGAGCGAGACAAACGTAATGACAGCTGGGCCATGACTTATTAGCGCGACCGTACAATATAAACACAAACATGAAAACAATATTTAATAAGTTTTTATCTCTACTGTATACTCGTTAGCACAGCAGTTGTCCCTAACTGTTTAAGGGGGTTGACCTGCTTTTTGTTATTTCTGTCCTTTTCTCTCTTTCTCTGGCTTGTATCCATTCGGCCCCATTCAGCCAACTATTTTAAGACGTTTATCCCCATCTAGGTGTCGGTTTCTTCCTGGCGAGCGAAAGCGAGCCAGCATTATATGAAGAAATCCGGCTTCGCCGGAGAAATTTTTCTATCGAAAAATGTAGGCTACAAATTTAGCCTGCTGTCAAACAAAAATAAAATATATGCTAGCTCGCTACCGCTCACCAGTCTTTGTTTTTTTCTTTTTTTTGTATATAAGAAAAAAAAAAAAAAAATCGTACACTATAACCATATTTTAGCTGGTGATTCTACTAAATATGGATGTCCACAGCTCCAACTTCCACGGATAGGCCGATACTCGCAAGGGGTCGTCGATTCCTACGCAGTGAGCCATTTAGTACAAGTAAATCGATCCAAATTCTATCCATGACAAAGGGGAATACATTAATATTTTGATTGTATGCAGTTTCAGAAAGATCCATGTTACTTAGAGGGTTTATGGAGATTTTATTGACGCCTTTGAGTCCTAGAGGTAGATCATAAGCAAATGAAAATCGTCTGAAGGTAACCAGAATATGCAAGAATTTACGTCATCGTGTTGAAGGGGTTAAGGGGAGAGTTTCACCTAAGGGTTTTTATTTTTCTGGACCCCTTTCTCCCTCATGTTTAGCCCAATTAGTTTGGCGATTCCTATAAGAACTTTTGCCCCATTTTGTTTGCCAATGTTTAGACCGTTCGTGCAATTTAGGTGTACAGTCGCGCTAATAAGTGATGGCTTGGCACCAAGTATGTTTTGATCAATAATTAGTATCAGCAATATCTAAGCTTCATTTTTTTAATATCGAGTGAAATATACAAACATGTTCCTACACTTACCCACCCTATTCAACATCTGACAGACATTAATACAGCACAGAGCCAGCCAGACGTAATGCCAGCTGGGACATAACTTATTAGCTCGACCGTACATTTGATTTATGTAGGGTTTATTGAGATCACATTTGATTTATGTAGGGTTTATTGAGATCGCATTTGATTTATGTAGGGTTTATTGAGATCGTATTTGATTTATGTAGGGTTTATTGAGATCGTATTTGATTTATGTAGGGTTTATTGAGATCGCATTTGATTTATGTAGGGTTTATTGAGATCGTATTTGATTTATGTAGGGTTTATTGAGATCGCATTTGATTTATGTAGGTTTATTGAGATCGTATTTGATTTATGTAGGGTTTATTGAGATCGTATTTGATTTATGTAGGGTTTATTGAGATCGTATTTGATTTATGTAGGGTTTATTGAGATCGTATTTGATGTATGTAGGGTTTATTGAGATCGTATTTGATTTATGTAGGGTTTATTGAGATCGTATTTGATTTATGTAGGGTTTATTGAGATCGCATTTGAATCGTGTAGATAGATTATAAACTAAAGCAAATCGTCTAATGGTAACCAGAATATGATGACAATTACTTAATGGTGGTGAAGGGGTTAATATCGCCTTTAGTACATGCAGTATATACGTTGTTATCCTGTGTTCTGGCAAGCGTAAGACAATTTAAGGGGAGATTTCCACTTGAGGGATTTTTTTCTTTGCCCCTTTCTCCCTCATGTTTAGCCCCATTGCTTTTGAAGTTTTAAGACGTTCGCCCCATTAGTTTGGCGATTTTAAGAAGTTTCACCCCATTTATGTCACTTTTAAGACCTTTCGTCCCATTTAGGTGTCGATTTTTTCCTGGCGAGCGATAGCGAGCCTGTAATTTAAGAGCAACCGGCCTCTGGCCGGGACATTTTTCTACCGAAAAATGTACAAATTTATCTTGAAAAGGGGTCTAGGGGAGGTAATTTTAAGCTTGATGAAAATAGGGAACAAACTAAATACCTCCCCTTAAACTATACTGTACAGGTACTATATATATATATATATATATATATATATATATATATATATATATATATATATATATATATATATATATATATATATATATTGTATCCTTGCTAACAATATATAAGTTCCCCAAACCCAGGGAAGACTTCTGGTACTAAAGGCGATAAAAGTAGCAATTAACCTGGTCTTTAGTAGGAGTAAACCTGTGCTTAGTGGGCTGTGGAGAGAGAGAGAGAGAGAGAGAGAGAGAGAGAGAGAGAGAGAGAGAGAGAGAGAGAGAGAGAGAGAGAGAGAGAGAGAGAGAGAGAGAGAGAGAGGAGAGAGAGAGAGAGAGGAGAGAGAGGAGAGAGAGAGAGAGAGAGAGAGAGAAAGTGAAAGAGAGAGAGAGGTGAGAGAGAGAGAGTGAGAGAGAGAGAGAGAGAGAGAGAGAGAGAGAGAGAGAGAGAGAGAGAGAGAGTTTTGTACACCCATTATATTGATAACCTCTCCAGAGGTTAATACAATCGAATTGTATTGTGGTATTTTTCGCTCGTTACCACATTCTCTCTCTCTCTCTCTCACTCACTCACTCTCACTGTCTCTCACACACACACACACACACACACACACACACACACACACACACTCCACTCCACAGTAATTTACTTTTTATATGTATATTACTAGTAACAAACCCTTCTAATAAATATACCCAATTGCGAGTTTCAGGCTATAAGAAAGTTGGAACCGTAAACATCGATATTAAACGGAAATACATTAATAATGTAGGTTTCTGATGGATAGAAAGTTTGTTGAATTTGATTTGAAGTGTATATAAATGTTCTACAACTGTATTTTAAGTGTATATAAATGTTCTACAACTGTATTTTAAGTGTATATAAATGTACTACAACTGTATTTTAAGTGTATATAAATGTACTACAACTGTATTTTAAGTGTATATAAATGTACTACAACTGTATTTTAAGTGTATATAAATGTTCTACAACTGTATTTTAAGTGTATATAAATGTACAACAACTGTATTTTAAGTGTATATAAATGTACTACAACTGTATTTTAAGTGTATATAAATGTACTACAACTGTATTTTAAGTGTATATAAATGTTCTACAACTGTATTTTAAGTGTATATAAATGTACTACAACTGTATTTTAAGTGTATATAAATGTACTACAACTGTATTTTAAGTGTATATAAATGTTCTACAACTGTATTTTAAGTGTATATAAATGTACAACAACTGTATTTTAAGTGTATATAAATGTTCTACAACTGTATTTTAAGTGTATATAAATGTACAACAACTGTATTTTAAGTGTATATAAATAAGAACATAAGAACATAAGAAAATGGGAGTCTGCAGAAAGCCGATTGGCCTAAGCAAGGCAGATCCCTGTCCCACACAACCCCAATTACAAAGCCCAATTATAGGCTCAACACTCTAATACCCTGAGGATCATCTTACCAAAACGGTTAGCGATTAACGCAGGATTACGGTGGTCTGCACAGCGCTGATTGGCCCAACCCTGCTGATCCCCCTTCACACCCAACCCTTCTCGTCCATATGCTTATCCAATTTTATCTTAAAGCTCCCTATCGTTTTTAATCCCACTATAGCACTTGGTAGTCCATTCCACCCATCTACAACTCTGTTACCAAACCAATATTTGCCTATATCTTTTCTGAAACGAAATTTATCTAATTTGAAACCATTGGTACGAGTTCTTTCGCTATCACTGAGCTTTAGTACATTTGTCATGTCCCCTTTGTTAATCCCACTAACCCACTTGAACACCTCTATCATATCCCCTCTAACTCTGCGTCTCTCTAACGAATGTAAACCTAATTTCTTCAACCTTTCTTCATACGAAAGATTTCTAATATTATGGATCATTTTTGTCATTCTACGCTGTACTCTCTCCAATGAATCTATGTCCATTCTGTAATAAGGACACCAAAATTGGACAGCATAATCCATATGGGGTCTCACTAATGACAAGTAAAGTTTTAAGATAACATCAGCAGTTCTGTTACTCACACTCCTAGAGATGAACCCGAGAATCCTGTTTGCCTTATTACGAACGCTTATACACTGTTTTCTAGGCTTCAAATCATTGCTAACAAACACACCTAGATGTGTACTACAACTGTATTTTAAGTGTATATAAATGTTCTACAACTGTATTTTAAGTGTATATAAATGTTCTACAACTGTATTTTAAGTGTATATAAATGTTCTACAACTGTATTTTAAGTGTATATAAATGTTCCACAACTGTATTTTAAGTGTATATAAATGTACTACAACTGTATTTTAAGTGTATATACATGTTCTACAACTGTATTTTAAGTGTATATAAATGTTCTACAACTGTATTTTAAGTGTATATAAATGTACTACAACTATTTTCGCCTGTAATTCTGCTACATATCGATGTTTACGGCTCCAACTTCCTTATAGCTTGAATCTCTACCCCTCCAACATCTAGGTTAAGGGGAGATTTCCACTTGAGGGATTTTTTTCTTGACCCCTTTCTCCCTCATGTTTAGCCCCATTGCTCTTGATATTATAAAACGTTTGCCCCATTAGTTTAGCGATTTTATAGAACTTTCACCCCATATTAAGACCTTTCGTGCCATTCAGGTGTCGATTTTATCCTGGCGACCGATAGCGAGCCTGTAATTTAAGAGGAACTGGCCTTCGGCCGGGACATTTTTCTACCGAAAAATGTACAAATTTATCTTGAAAGGGACTCAAGGGGGTGTAATTTTAAGCTTGATGGAGGTCTAGGGACCAAACTAAATGCATCCCCTTTAGAGGAGGTTATTTAATTGTTTTATTTCTATTTTCTAATGATTTTATTTGTCTTCTAGTTTGCTCCCTGGACCTCTATCAAGCTTAACAATACAAAAACAAAAAACTGGGCAAATACCACCCTTCAGCATAAATTTGTACATTTTTCGATAGAAAAATGTTCCGACAGACGTCCGGTTCCTTCTAAATTACAGGCTCGCTATCGCTTGCCAAGACAAAAATCGACAACTAAATGGCACGAAAGGTCTTAATATTGACAAGAAATTGGGGCGAAATATCGATGTTTGCGGCTCCAACTTCCTTATAGCCTGAATCTCGCCACTGTTCAAATACCAATAAAAGATGCCACGCAAAATCGATCGTGTGATATCAGCTTCATTGTGGCCCAGGGTTCGAATCCCCCTGAGGCGCAGAGGAATGGGGCGGAAATTAAAGTTTGTCGCGTGAATCTTACGGGGTGGTATTATGTAGATTAGTTGGCTGGAGGGTATTTAGGTAGCGCGGAAGAGGGTCAAAACGGCCACAGTCAGAACGGCCGCATTCATAAACGGCAACAGACCAAAATGTCTCTCTCTCTCTCTCTTTCTTTCTCTTTCTCTCTCTCTCTCTCTCTCTCTCTCTCTGACGTGAAACAAGGGAAATCGGTCGTTAAACTGCTCTACTAAACTACCTGCAATATGTTCTAGGGCAAGGGTTCCCAATCAACCTGGGGTACATGTACCCCCAGGGGTACATTTGCACTTCTCAGGGGGTATATAGGGGTCTGAGAGAATAACCATAGTGTAAAAAACATGGTGTTCTAATCTACAGGCAGATTGCACAAAGTTGTATTTTTATCAATTTCCTCATTTCAGTAAGCGAAACTTATATTAAATTTGTCAAGAATGTAGTTACCGGGTGGACCGCCCGCCTTACACTACGCGGACGCTTGCAATCATGTTCCCGTCTATTTTGACTGCCGTGGGATACAATAATAGGTTGAAGGGGGGCTTTTGCCCCCCTCACCCCCCATGACTTATTGTCATCATCATACATATTGCCAACAGGGGTCAAATAACAGAAAAAATATACGGGAACTTAACCGCGAGCGATCGACCTATGTAAACATGACTACCGTTGTACCGTACACCCGGATACTACATCCTTCCCTTAAAATGATATCAGTGAGGTGACTATTCCATTGTTTTCACTATTATGTGACTTCCTGCGGAATCAATATTATTCTCCTGTTATCTATGTATGTTCCTTTTTCTTCTCTTTGCACGTGATGTTGTTTAAATAAATGAACAAAGAAATACAAATATCCCCATTTTTAAAGACCTGAAGATAATTTTTAACATTATTATTATTATTATTATTACTATTATTATTATTATTATCACTACTTTATTATTATTATTTGTATTACTATTATTATTAATATTACTATTATCATTATTAACCATATTTTCTGTGTATTTCCAGATGGAATTAGCAAGAATGGAAAATCCAAAAAGACAAAGAAAAATACGGAAACAAATGAAGGAAACCAATGGTAAGTCTGGCCGGAGGAGCACAGGCCCTGCAAAACCCTCCCCTCGTATGAACTCGGTTTATGTGACTGCCGGATTGATGAAACGCACCTTATTATATTTGTGAGAGATCCTTCCTAAGCCGAATTTATGGAACTCTCCTTGATTTTATACCCTGTGGAGTTGATTATTGGTGAGAGATCTTTGCTAAGCCGAATTTATGGAACTGGCCTTGTTTTTAGCTCTGGAGTTGATTATTTGTGATGAGAGATCTTTCCTAAGCCTAATGACTGATAGACAGTGTTCGCCAATATTTACTCTACTTTAAGCTTATATATGAGAGGACTTTACTAAGCGAGATTAATGTTTAAATATTCGCCATGCTGCAGTAATAAGATTCAATAATAGTTAGATCCAGTATATGTGAGATATTACTTAAGTTACTCAAGAGAGAAGAATGACAAGAAGACCAGAACAAGAGAAGAAGTAGAAGAAGAAAAGACGAAGGAATAAATATATGAAGAGGAAGCAGTGAAAACCATATATTAAAGAAGATCAAAAGTAAGAATAAGAGGACTAAAAGATCTAGACAAGGTGATTTGCAGAAGTTTCCGACATTTCTAATAAGTATCCACATCTCTACAAATTGATATGAAGAAGCTTATAATCTTGCTATTTAGGATCTGCATCTTGACACAGTGAAAAGCTAAAGTTCCAATCTCTCCATCAAGTGTTAGAATCTGAAGCTTTGGACAATTAAGGTGTTCGTTTTGTGACAGACTAAAGTTCCAAATCTCTCCATCAAATATCCGAAAATCAAGCTTTGGGAAATTCAGGTGTTCGTTTTGTGACAGACTAAAGTTCCAAATCTCTCCATCATTTAAATATCCGAAAATCAAGCTTTGGGAAATTCAGGTGTTCGTTTTGTGACAGACTAAAGTTCCTAATCTCTCCATCAAGAGTTCGAATCTGAAGCTTTGGACAATTAAGATGTTCGTTTTGTGACAGGCTAAAATTACAATCTCTCAAGAATCCGAATGTTAAGCTTTGAGAAATTAAGGTGTTTGTTTTGTAAATGTGGCCCCTGTATCGAATAGTAGCTGGAGATTTTGTAGGGTCTGTGCTGCGATGGGAGTCTTCCAAACCCTTCCTTCATCGCGGAACATAAGAAAACGGGAGTCTGCAGAAAGCCAAATGATCTACACATGGCAGATCTCTTTCACATCCAACCCATCTCTTCATGTTCATGGTCCTGTCAATGCTAAGGTAGGTACAAAGTTTATCAATTAGTTGGTGATACTAATGTTGTCACCATATTAATAGTAGACCTATTATGTTGGTAACCCCTTCTCTACCGGCGACGTCTTTTGTATTTTATTTCAGCTACATTTAGGCGGTTTTATGAAGCTTAGGAAGGATATATTGATATAGTCTGTAGCTTTTAATTGGTAGACGTCCTTCCAAAGCTGAATAAAGTCGTCTCATGGTAGCCAAAATAAAGTGAAGAAGATGTAGTCGGTAAAGAAGGGGTTAATAGTCAAATTTACATACTATATTCTGTTTCTTTTCAACTGACGGTAAATTGCAAAGTTCCCATCAAGATTTCTCAGTTATTTTGAAGATTTTGTAGTGAAATATGGTGCTAATTATATAAACGTGGTCTTAATATGATGCACAGCCATAGTAGTTTCATATTTGGCCAACCCTCTCACGCACATATGACGCAGAGGTTGCCAGATTAGCAATAAGAAATAGAGTTCTCTCACTCTTATAATTACCTCTCCAAAATTAGTGTTCTGCCCACAGCTAACTCAAAGACAACTGCAGAGGTTAAAGTAACTACTCTAAAGGTTTCTAAATACCCCTGATGGTAAGAAAGGCTTTAAAGTATACCTAATAGGCTCAAAATTGCGTCAAGAACGTGAGAGGGATAAGTATCGAGAAATTAGCTGCTCAGGGATTCACTTTATCGTCAGCTGAAAATAAACAGAGTATAGTTAATATGTTAATTATCCAAAAGTAGCCCATCATTGTAATCCCTTCTCATATAGTAATTTGCTCTTGGAATTTTGTCATTGTTGCTACCTAGTTGCTAAAGATTCTTTCTTCGGAAAATTAAGTTGTATATGTGTATACTCTGGCACCTTCCCCAATTATCCTTTTTTTTAATGGGGGTGGCTGACTCGAGACAGAGCCCGAATAGGGACATCACAACACATCAGAAAAACAAAACAAAACATAAAATCTGACATCTAGGTCGGGGTTACTTATTAAAAAGTTAAGATCAAGTCTCAAGCTTGAATAAGTTGGTAATTACTATAATCATATTGATAACAGTTAAGGGGAGGTATTTAGTTTCTTCCCTAGAACTCCATCAAGCTTAAAATTACACCCCCTAGACCCCCTTTCAAGATAAATTTGTACATTTTTCGGTAGAAAAATGGCCCGGCCGAAGGCCGGTTCCTCATATTACAGGCTCGCTATCGCTCACCAGGAAAAAATCGACACCTAAATGGCACGAAAGTTCTTAAAATTGACAGAAATGGGGCGAAAGTTCTTAAAATCGCCAAACTAAAGGGGGCGAGCGTCTTAAAATCTAAAAGGCAATGGGGCTAAACATGAGAGAGAAAGGGGTCCAGAAAAAAATCCCTCAAGTGGAAATCTCCCCTTAACACTTACAAGATATGATGACACAATTGTGTTCTGTTTTTTGGCTGTTAAGGGCAGGAAGACCGTTTTTCTGGACCCCCTTCTCCCTACTGTTTAGACCCACTAGTTTTGAGATTATAAGACGTTCGGCCCATTAGTTTGGCGATTTTAACACCTTTCGCCCCATTTCGTTGTCAATTTTAAGGCCTTTCGTGCCATTTAGGTGTCGATTATTTCCTGGCGAGCGATAGCGAGCCTGCCATTTTAGGAGGAAACCGAAAAATGTACAAATTTATCTTGAAGAGGGGTCTAGGGGGTGTTTTTCTAAGCTTGATGGAGGTCTAGGGAGGAAACTAAAAAAAATATATGAATAAATGAATTAATAGACCAAACAAACGGTCTGCCTCCCCTTAATAGACGACTTTGTTCAGACTTTGTAAAGGCCTATGGGAGTCAGAGGGTTGAAATATTCTGTACCCTTCTAATGAACACAATTTCCTTTGCCCCTCAACTTTCTCTTCATAATTGCTGAGGGGCACAGGGCCTTGGGTGGGGTTTTGGTTTCCCGGGCATTTCCGCACCCTCCTCAGCTCCCCGCCGTGAAGTGGCTTCGGTCACCCAGGCTTTATTGTGGTCGGCAGGGAGGGTTCTGTTGGGGCGCTCGGTTATGGCCTTGGGGCTGTTCGGCCAGGCAGCTTGGGGAACAACAACAACAACAACACAGATCCTTCCTAAGCTACTAAAATCGTCTAATGATAGCCAGAATAAGCTTAAAGGGTTAATATGTATTTATGAGAACACCTCTGCAGTTGGCTTTGAGCGAACTCTGGACAGATAACTCACTTTGGAGAAATAATGATGAAATAATGATGAGATTCAAGAATATTATGTTTTTGGATACTAAACTGCAAACCCCGGTGGATGAGGTGATTGATTGATATTTTGAAATATAGCATTATATTTACAAATTAACATAGACATAACACTGTAGGAGTTTATGTAACAAAATGGACGAACTTGGAGCACTTGTTAGCAATGAAAATATAGACATAATACCGCTAACTGAAACATGGATTAAGGGGAGGTATTTACTTTGTTCCCTAGACCTCCATCAAGCTTAAAATTACACCCCCTTGAGTCCCTCTCAAGATAAATTTGTACATTTTTCGGTAGAAAAATTTCCCGGCCGAAGGCCGGTTCCTCTTAAATTAGAGGCTCGCTATCGCTCGCCAGGATAACATTGACACCTGAATTGCACGAAAGGTCTTAATATGGGGTGAAAGTTCTTAAAATCGCTAAACTAATGGGGCAAACGTTTTATAATATCAAAAGCAATGGGGCTAAACATGAGGGAGAAAGGGGTCAAGAAAAAAATCCCTCAAGTGGAGATCTCCCCTTAATACAGTATCAAATTTTTTTTTTTTTAGCAAATTGTATATTAAGTAACATCCCGTTCTTAACATTAATCATCAATTACAAACCCCAATGCACTTGAATAAACTAATGAAAGCATATGGTCCTCCCGGGATTCGAACTCGGGACACCACAACCAGAATATAAGCATCTAAACCATTACACCACCAGTATACAATTTGCTTGAATATGACCGAACAAGTAGGAGGGGTGGCGGAATAGCAGTGTTTGTCAGGAGTTCATTAAAGTGCTGTGCTAAATAAGGTATTAGACTAAATAATGATAACGAAAGTGTTTGGTTAGAGGTTAGCGAAGGTAGTGCCCAATAAACAGGTTACGTGTGTACAACGTTTGAAACTTATGCTGGTGTGGTTATATCACAACGTTTCTGAAATTACGTCTAAAGACGTTGTTATAATGTTTTAATGACACCATTATTGACCTAACTTCACATAGTGTAAACACGTTGTCACAACATTCTAAGTTAGTAACTACAAATCGTGTGTCATAACTTATGGGATACATTATTTTCTTCTTTGGCACGTGCCAAAATAGGAATGACATAATGTGATAATGCGACTGGTATTGAACAAACAAGAAAAATGTAAATTTAACGTCTGTAGTCTATATAATGGCAACGTTAATTTTTTTGTTTTTGTTTTTTGGCAATATCAAAGAAACGTCTATTGTGATGTTGTGAACACGTAAAAAGGAACCTAAGTAGGAAGGTTGTATAATACACGTGTAAAAAACTTGTCTATTTGGTATCATTGAATGTATTTAAAAAAAAAAAACACAAAAAAAAAAAATCCGTGTATATTATATAATTTATGTAGAGTAAAAGTTAAACGTTTTGTTATATTAATACTAACATATCACATCTATTACTACTAAAACGTTTGGCACTTATAATATATAGAGGTGTAGTACTATTACAATGGTTTCTAACAAAATGTCATATCAACGTTTTTAAGAGGTTCTAATATAACATACATTAATGAAATTACCAAACATACTGTTAACACGTCCATAACGTATTTTTAGTAAATACAAAACGTGTTTCATAACCTATGGAATACATTGTTTGTTTATATCTTTGACACGTGCCAAAATATGAATTAAATACGGTGATAATGAAACTTGTATTGAACAAACAAGAACGATGTAAATAAAACATTGCTAGTCTACATAATGACAAGTAAATGTTTGATATTTGGCAACACAATGTAAACGTCCATAGGGTCTTGAGCCACAATATCATTAGCTTGCTATGTAAGGTCTAACCGGTATGGAGGTCACAATATTGAAATAGGGGTACACTGTACCGGCTATGGTACACCAAGTACTTGTTATATTAATAGTGGATTGTGTTGAGGGTTGGGGATAGGGTCTGGAGCCACAATATCATTAGCTTGCTATATGAGGTCTGACCGGTATGGAGGTCACAATATTGACATAGGGGTACACTGTACCGGCTATGGTACACCAGGTACTCGTTATATTAATAGTAGATTGAGTTGAGGGTTGTGGATAGGGTCTGGAGCCACAATATTATTGGCTTGCTATTCGAGGTCTGACCGGTATGGAGGTCACAATATTGTCATAGGGGTACACTGTACCGGCTATGGTACGCCAGGTACCGGGTACTCGTTATATTAATAGTGGATTGTGTTGTGGGTCGGGGATAGGGTCTGGAGCCACAATATCATTAGCTTTCTATATGAGGTCTAACCGGTATGTAGGTCACAATATTGACATAGGGGTACACTGTACCGGCTATGGTACACCAGGTACTTGTTATATTAATAGTAGTTTGTGTTGAGGGTTGGGGATAGGGTCTGCAGCCACAATATCATTAGCTTGCTATATGAGGTCTGACCGGTATGGAGGTCACAATATTGACATAGGGGTACACTGTACCGGCTATGGTACACCAGGTACTCGTTATATTAATAGTGGATTGTGTTGAGGGTTGGGGATTGGGTCTGGAGCCACAATATCATTAGCTTGCTATATGAGGTCTGCCGGTATGTAGGTCACAATATTGACATAGGGGTACACTGTACCGGCTAGGGTACACCAGGTACTCGTTATATTAATAGTAGATTGTGTTGAGGGTTGTGGATAGTGAGTGGAGCCAAAATATTATTAGCTTGCGATGTGAGGTCTGAACGGTATGGAGGTCACAATATTGACATAGGGGTACACTTTACCGGCTATGGTACACCAGGTACACATTATATTAATAGTGGATTGTGTTGAGGGTTGTGGATAGGGTCTAGAGCCACAATATCATTAGCTTGCTATATGAGGTATGACCGGTATGGAGGTCACAATATTGACATAGGGGTGCACGGTACCGGCTATGGTACACCAGGCACTCGTTATATTAATAGTGGATTGTGTTGAGGGCTGTGGTTAGGGCCTGGAGCCACAATATCATTAGCTTGCTATGTGAGGTTTGACCGGTATGGAGGTCACAATATTGACATAGGGGTACACTGTACCTGCTATGGTACACCAGGTACACGTTATTTTAATAGTGGATTGTGTTGAGGGTTGTGGATAGGGTCTGGAGCCACAATATCATTTGCTTGATATATGAGGTCTGACCGGTATGGAGGTCACAATATTGACATAGGGGTACACTGTACCGGTTATGGTACACCAGGTACTCGTTATATTAATAGTGGATTGTGTTGAGGGTTGTGGATACGGACTGGAGCCACAATATCATTAGCTTGATATATGAGGTCTGACCGGTATGGAGGTCACAATATTGACATAGGGGTACACTGTACCGGCTATGGTACACCAGGTACTCGTTATATTAATAGTGGATTGTGTTGAGGGTTGTGGATAGAGTCTGGAGCCACAATATCATTAGCTTGCTATATGAGGTCTAACCGGTATGTAGGTCACAATATTGACATAGGGGTACACTGTACCGGCTATGGTACACCAGGTACTCGTTATATTAATAGTGGATTGTGTTGAGGGTTGGGGATAGGGTCTGGAGCCACAATATCATTAGCTTGCTATATGAGGTCTGACCGGTATGGAGGTCACAATATTGACATAGGGGTACACTGTACCGGCTATGGTACACCAGGTACTCGTTATAGTAATAGTGGATTCTGTTGAGGGTTGGGGATAGGGTCTGGAGCCACAATATCATTAGCTTGCTAAATGAGGTCTGACCAGTATGGAGGTCACAATATTGACATAGGGGTACACTGTACCGGGTATGGTACACCAGGTACTCGTCATATTAATAGTGGATTATGTTGAGGGTTGTGGATAGGGTCTGGAGCCACAATATCATTAGCTTGATATATGAGGTCTGACCTGTATGGAGATTGCAATATTGTCATAGGGGTACACTGTACCGGCTATGGTACACCAGGTTCACGTTATATTAATAGTGGATTGTGTTGAGGGTTGTGGATAGGGTCTGGAACCACAATATCATTAGCTTGATATATGAGGTCTGACCAGTATGGAGGTCACAATATTGACATAGGGGTACACTGTACCAGCTATGGTACACGAGGTACTCGTTATATTATTAGTGGATTGTGTTGAGGGTTATGGATAGGGTCTGGAGCCACAATATCATTAGCTTGCTATTTGAGGTCTGACCGGTATGGAGGTCACAATATTGAGATAGGGGTACACTGTACCGGCTATGGTACACCAGGTACACGTTATATTAATAGTGGATTGTGTTGAGGGTTGTGGATAGGGTCTGGAGCCACAATATCATTAGCTTGCTATATGAGGTCTGACCGGTATGGAGGTCACAATATTGACATAGGGGTACACTGTACCGGCTATGGTACACCAGGTACTCGTTATATTAATAGTGGATTGTGTTGAGGGTTGTGGATAGGGTCTGGAGCCACAATATCATTAGCTTGCTATATGAGGTCTGCCGGTATGGAGGTCACAATATTGACATAGGGGTACACTGTACCGGCTATGGTACACCAGGTACACGTTATATTAATAGTGGATTGTGTTGAGGGTTGTGGATAGGGTCTGGAGCCACAATATCATTAGCTTGCTATTCGAGGTCTGACCGGTATGGAGGTCACAATATTGAAATAGGGGTACACTGTACCGGCTATGGTACACCAGGTACTCGTTATATTAATAGTGGATTGTGTTGAGGGTTGGGGATAGGGTCTGGAGCCACAATATAATTTTCTTGCTATTCGAGTTCTGACCGGTATGGAGGTCACAATATTGACATAGGGGTACACTGTACCGGCTATGGTACACCAGGTACTCGTTATATTAATAGTGGATTCTGTTGAGGGTTGGGGATAGGGTCTGGAGCCACAATATTATTAGCTTGCTATATGAGGTCTGACCGGTATGGAGGTCACAATATTGACATAGGGGTACACTGTACCGGCTATGGTACACCAGGTACTCGTTATATTAATAGTGGATTATGTTGAGGGTTGTGGATAGGGTCTGGAGCCACAATATCATTAGCTTGCTATATGAGGTCTGACCGGTATGGAGATTGAAATATAGACATAGGGGTACACTGTACCGGCTATGGTACACAAGGTACGCATTATATTAATAGTGGATTGTGTTGAGGGTTGTGGATAGGGTCTGGAGCCACAATATCATTAGCTTGCTATATGAGGTCTGACCGGTATGGAGGTCACAATATTGACATAGGGGTACACTGTACCGGCTATGGTACACCAGGTACACGTTATATTATTAGTGGATTGTGTTGAGGGTTGTGGATAGGGTCTGGAGCCACAATATCATTAGCTTGCTATTTGAGGTCTGACCGGTATGGAGGTCACAATATTGAGATAGGGGTACACTGTACCGGCTATGGTACACCAGGTACACGTTATATTAATAGTGGATTGTGTTGAGGGTTGTGGATTGGGTCTGGAGCCACAATATCATTAGCTTGCCGTATGAGGTCTGACCGGTATGGAGGTCACAATATTGACATAGGGGTACACTGTACCGGCTATGGTACACCAGGTACTCGTTATATTAATAGTGAATTGTGTTGAGGGTTGTGGATAGGGTCTGGAGCCACAATATCATTAGCTTGCTATATGAGGTCTGACCGGTATGGAGGTCACAATATTGACATAGGGGTACACTGTACCGGCTATGGTACACCAGTTACACGATATATTAATAGTGGATTCTGTTGAGGTTGTGGATAGGGTCTGGAGGCACAATATCATTAGCTTGCTATTCGAGGTCTAACCTGTATGGAGGTTACAATATTGAAAAAGGGGTACACTGTACCGGCTATGGTACACCAGGTACTCGTTATATTAAGAGTGGATTCTGTTGAGGGTTGGGAATAGGGTGTGGAGCCACAATATCATATTCTTGCTATTCGAGGTCTGACTGGTATGGAGGTCACAATATTGATATAGGGGTACACTGTACCGGCTATGGTACACCAGGTACTCGTTATATTAATAGTGGATTGTGTTGAAGTTTGTGGATAGTGACTGGAGCCACAATATCTTTAGCTTGATATATGAGGCCTGACCGGTATGGAGGTCATAATATTGACATAGGGGTACACTGTACCGGCTATGGTACACCAGGTCACGTTATATTAATAGTGGATTGTGTTGAGGGTTGTGGTTAGGGTCTGGAGCCACAATATCATTAGCTTGCTATATGAGGTCTGACCGGTATGGAGGTCACAATATTGTCATAGGGGTACACTGTACCGGCTATGGTACACCAGGTACTCGTTATATTAATAGTGGATTGTAATGAGGGTTGTGGATAGGGTCTAGAGCCACAATATCATTAGCTTGCCATATGAGGTCTGACCGGTATGGAGGTCACAATATTGACATAGGGGTACACTGTACCGGCTATGGTACACCAGGTACTCGTTATATTAATAGTGGATTCTGTTGAGGGTTGTGGATAGGGTCTGGAGCCACAATATCTTTAGCTTGCTATATGAGGTCTGACCGGTATGGAGGTCATAATATTGACATAGGGGTACACTGTACCGGCTATGGTACACCAGGTACTCGTTATATTAATAGTGGATTGAATTGAGGGTTGTTGATAGGGTCTGGAGCCACAATATCATTAGCTTGCCATATGAGGTCTGACCGGTATGGAGGTCACAATATTGACATAGGGGTACACTGTACCGGCTATGGTACACCAGGTACTCGTTATATTAATAGTGGATTGTGTTGAGGGATGTGGATAGGGTCTGGAGCCACAATATCATTAGCTTGCAATATGAGGTCTGCCGGGTATGGAGGTCACAATATTGACATAGGGGTACACTGTACCGGCTATGGTACACCAGGTACACGTTATATTAAAAGTGGATTGTGTTGAGGGTTGTGGATAGGGTCTGGAGCCCCAATATCATTAGCATGCTATATAAGGTCTGACCGGTATGGAAGTCACAATATTGACATAGGGGTACACTGTACCGGCTATGGTACATCAGGAACTCGTTATATTAAAAGTGGATTGTGTTGAGGGTTGTGGATAGGGTCTGGAACCACAATATCATTGGCTTGCTACATGAGGTATGGCCGGTATGTATGTCACAATATTGCCATAGGGGTACACTGTACCGGCTATGGTACACCAGGTACTCGTTATATTAATAGTGGATTGTGTTGAGGGTTGGGGATGGGGTCTGGAGCCACACTATCATTAGCTTGCTATATGAGGTCTGACCGGTATGGAGGTCACAGTATTGACATAGGGGTACACTGTACCGGCTATGGTACACCAGGTACTCGTTATATTAATAGTGGATTCTGTTGAGGGTTGGGAATAGGGTCTGGAGCCACAATATAATTGTCTTGCTATTCGAGTTCTGACCGGTATGGAGGTCACAATATTGAAATAGGGGTACACTGTACCGGCTATGGTACACCAGGTACTCGTTATATTAATAGTGGATTGTGTTGAGGCTTGGGGATAGGGTCTGGAGCCACAATACCATTTGCTTGCTATATGAGGTCTGACCGGTATGGAGGTCACAATATTGACATAGGGGTACACTGTACCGGCTATGGTACACCAGGTACACGTTATATTATTAGTGGATTGTGTTGAGGGTTGTGGATAGGGTCTGGAGCCACAATATCATTAGCTTGCTATTTGAGGTCTGACCGGTATGGAGGTCACAATATTGACATAGGGGTACACTGTACCGGCTATGGTACACCAGGTACACGTTATATTAATAGTGGATTGTGTTGAGGGTTGTGGATAGGGTCTGGAGCCACAATATCATTAGCTTGCTATATGAGGTCTGACCGGTATGGAGGTCACAATATTGACATAGGGGTACACTGTACCGGCTATGGTACACCAGGTACTCGTTATATTAATAGTGGATTGTGTTGAGGGTTGTGGATTGGGTCTGGAGCCACAATATCATTAGCTTGCCATATGAGGTCTGACCGGTATGGAGGTCACAATATTGACATAGGGGTACACTGTACCGGCTATGGTACACCAGGTACTCGTTATATTAATAGTGGATTGTGTTGAGGGTTGTGGATAGGGTCTGGAGCCACAATATCATTAGCTTGCTATATGAGGTCTGCCGGGTATGGAGGTCACAATATTGACATAGGGGTACACTGTACCGGCTATGGTACACCAGTTACACGTTATATTAATAGTGGATTCTGTTGAGGGTTGTGGATAGGGTCTGGAGGCACAATATCATTAGCTTGCTATTCGAGGTCTAACCTGTATGGAGGTTACAATATTGAAAAAGGGGTACACTGTACCGGCTATGGTACACCAGGTACTCGTTATATTAATAGTGGGTTCTGTTGAGGGTTGGGAATAGGGTCTGGAGCCACAATATAATTTTCTTGCTATTCGAGTTCTGACCGGTATGGAGGTCACAATATTGAAATATGGGTACACTGTACCGGCTATGGTACACCAGGTACTCGTTATATTAATAGTGGATTGTGTTGAGGCTTGGGGATAGGGTCTGGAGCCACAATACCATTAGCTTGCTATATGAGGTCTGACCGATATGGAGGTCACAATATTGACATAGGGGTACACTGTACCGGCTATGGTACACCAGGTACTCGTTATATTAATAGTGGATTGTGTTGAAGTTTGTGGATAGTGACTGGAGCCACAATATCTTTAGCTTGATATATGAGGCCTGACCGGTATGGAGGTCATAATATTGACATAAGGGTACACTGTACCGGCTATGGTACACCAGGTACACGTTATATTATTAGTGGATTGTGTTGAGGGTTCTGGATAGGGTCTGGAGCCACAATATAATTAGCTTGCTATATGAGGTCTGACCGGTATGGAGGTCACAATATTGACATAGGGGTACACTGTACCGGCTATGGTACACCAGGTGCACGTTATATTAATAGTGGATTGTGTTGAGGGTTGTGGCTAGGGTCTGGAGCCACAATATCATTAGCTTGCTATATGAGGTCTGACCGGTATGGAGGTCACAATATTGTCATAGGGGTACACTGTACCGGCTATGGTACACCAGGTACTCGTTATATTAATAGTGGATTGTAATGAGGGTTGTGGATAGGGTCTAGAGCCACAATATCATTATCTTGCCATATGAGGTCTGACCGGTATGGAGGTCACAATATTGACATAGGGGTACACTGTACCGGCTATGGTACACCAGGTACTCGTTATATTAATAGTGGATTCTGTTGAGGGTTGTGGATAGGGTCTGGAGCCACAATATCTTTAGCTTGCTATATGAGGTCTGACCGGTATGGAGGTCATAATATTGACATAGGGGTAAAACTGTACCGGCTATGGTACACCAGGTACTCGTTATATTAATAGTGGATTGAATTGAGGGTTGTTGATAGGGTCTGGAGCCACAATATCATTAGCTTGCCATATGAGGTCTGACCGGTATGGAGGTCACAATATTGACATAGGGGTACACTGTACCGGCTATGGTACACCAGGTACTCGTTATATTAATAGTGGATTGTGTTGAGGGATGTGGATAGGGTCTGGAGCCACAATATCATTAGCTTGCAATATGAGGTCTGCCGGGTATGGAGGTTATAATATTGACATAGGGCTACACTGTACCGGCTATGGTACACCAGGTACACGTTATATTAAAAGTGGATTGTGTTGAGGGTTGTGGATAGGGTCTGGAGCCCCAATATCATTAGCATGCTATATAAGGTCTGACCGGTATGGAAGTCACAATATTGAAATAGGGGTACACTGTACCGGCTATGGTACATCAGGAACTCGTTATATTAAAAGTGGATTGTGTTGAGGGTTGTGGATAGGGTCTGGAACCACAATATCATTGGCTTGCTACATGAGGTATGGCCGGTATGTATGTCACAATATTGCCATAGGGGTACACTGTACCGGCTATGGTACACCAGGTACTCGTTATATTAATAGTGGATTGTGTTGAGGGTTGTGGATTGGGTCTGGAGCCACACTATCATTAGCTTGCTATATGAGGTCTGACCGGTATGGAGGTCACAATATTGACATAGGGGTACACTGTACCGGCTATGGTACACCAGGTACTCGTTATATTAATAGTGGATTCTGTTGAGGGTTGGGGATAGGGTCTGGAGCCACAATATAATTGTTTTGCTATTCGAGTTCTGACCGGTATGGAGGTCACAATATTGAAATAGGGGTACACTGTACCGGCTATGGTACACCAGGCACTCGTTATATTAATAGTGGATTGTGTTGAGGGTTGGGGATAGGGTCTGGAGCCACAATATCATTAGCTTGCTATATGAGGTCTGACCGGTATGGAGGTCACAATATTGACATAGGGGTACACTGTACCGGCTATGGTACACCAGGTACTCGTTATATTAATAGTGGATTGTGTTGAGGGTTGTGGATAGGGTCTGGAGCCACAATATCATTAGCTTGCCATGTGAGGTCTGACCGGTATGGAGGTCACAATATTGACATAGGGGTACACTGTACCGGCTATGGTACACCAGGTACTCGTTATATTAATAGTGGATTGTGTTGAGGGTTGTGGACAGGGTCTGGAGCCACAATATCATTAGCTTGCAGTATGAGGTCTGACCGGTATGGAGGTCACAATATTGGCATAGGGGTACACTGTACCGGCTATGGTACACCAGGTACACGTTATATTAATAGTGGATTGTGTTGAGGGTTGTGGATAGGGTCTGGAGCCACAATATCATTAGCTTGATATATGAGGTCTGACCAGTATGGAGGTCACAATATTGACATAGGGGTACACTGTACCGGCTATGGTACACCAGGTACTCGTCATATTAATAGTGGATTGTGTTAAGGGTTGGGGATAGGGTCTGGAGCCACAATATCATTAGCTTGCTATATGAGGTCTGACCGGTATGGAGGTCACAATATTGACATAGGGGTACACTGTACCGGCTATGGTACACCAGGTACTCGTTATATTAATAGTGGATTCTGTTGAGGGTTGGGGATAGGGTCTGGAGCCACATTATTATTAGCTTGCTATATGAGGTCTGACCGGTATGGAGGTCACAATATTGACATAGGGGTACACTGTACCGCTATGGTACACCAGGTACTCGTTATATTAATAGTGGATTGTGTTGAGGGTTGTGGATAGGGTCTGGAGCCACAATATCATTAGCTTGCTATATGAGGTCTGACCTGTATGGAGGTTACAATATTGACATAGGGGTACACTGTACCGGCTATGGTACACCAGGTACACGTTATATTAATAGTGGATTGTGTTGAGGGTTGTGGATAGGGTCTGGAGCCACAATATCATTAGCTTGCTATATGAGGTCTGACCAGTATGGAGGTCACAATATTGACATAGGGGTACACTGTACCGGCTATGGTACAAGAGGTACACGTTATATTAATAGTGGATTGTGTTGAGGGTTGTGGATAGGGTCTGGAGCCACAATATCATTAGCTTGCTGTATGAGGTCTGACCGGTATGGAGGTCACAATATTGACATAGGGGTACACTGTACCGGCTATGGTACACCAGGTACACGTTATATTAATAGTGGATTGTGTTGAGGGTTGTGGATAGGGTCTGGAGCCACAATATCATTAGCTTGCTATATGAGGTCTGACCGGTATGGAGGTCACAATATTGACATAGGGGTACACTGTACCGGCTATGGTACACCAGGTACTCGTTATATTAATAGTGGATTGTGTTGAGGGTTGTGGATATGGTCTGGAGCCACAATATCATTAGCTTGCCATATGAGGTCTGACCGGTATGGAGGTCACAATATTGACATAGGGGTACACTGTACCGGCTATGGTACACCAGGTACTCGTTATATTAATAGTGGATTGTGTTGAGGGTTGTGGATAGGGTCTGGAGCCACAATATCATTAGCTTGCTATATGAGGTCTGCCGGGTATGGAGGTCACAATATTGACATAGGGGTACACTGTACCGGCTATGGTACACCAGGTACACGTTATATTAATAGTGGATTGTGTTGAGGGTTGTGGATAGGGTCTGGAGCCACAATATCATTAGCTTGATATATGAGGTCTGACCTGTATGGAGATTGCAATATTGACATAGGGGTACACTGTACCGGCTATGGTACACCAAGTGCACGTTATATTAATAGTGGATTGTGTTGAGGGTTGTGGATAGGGTCTGGACCCACAATATCATTAGCTTGCTATATGAGGTCTGACCGGTATGGAGGTCACAATATTGACATAGGGGTACACTGTACCGGCTATGGTACACCAGGTACTCGTTATATTAATAGTGGATTCTGTTGAGGGTTGGGGATAGGGTCTGGAGCCACAATATCATTGGCTTGCTATATGAGGTCTGACCGGTATGGAGGTCACAATATTGACATAGGGGTACACTGTACCGGCTATGGTACACCAGGTACTCGTTATATTAATAGTGGATTCTGTTGAGGGTTGTGCATAGGGTCTGGAGCCATAATATCATTAGCTTGCTATTCGAGGTCTGACCGGTATGGAGGTCACAATATTGAAATAGGGGTACACTGTACCGGCTATGGTACACCAGGTACTCGTTATATTAATAGTGGATTGTGTTGAGGGTTGGGAATAGGGTCTGGAGCCACAATATAATTTTCTTGCTATTCGAGTTCTGACCGGTATGGAGGTCACAATATTGAAATAGGGGTACACTGTACCGGCTATGGTACACCAGGTACTCGTTATATTAATAGTGGATTGTGTTGAGGGTTGGGGATAGGGTCTGGAGCCACAATATCATTAGCTTGCTATATGAGGTCTGACCGGTATGGAGGTCACAATATTGACATAGGGGTACACTGTACCGGCTATGGTACACCAGGTACTCGTTATATTAATAGTGGATTGTGTTGAGTGTTGTGGATAGGGTCTGGAGCCACAATATCATTAGCTTGATATATGAGGCCTGACCGGTATGGAGGTCACAATATTGACATAGGGGTACACTGTACCGGCTATGGTACACCAGGTACACGTTATATTAATAGTGGATTGTGTTGAGGGTTGTGGATAGGGTCTGGAGCCACAATATCATTAGCTTGCTATATGAGGTCTGACCGGTATGGAGGTCACAATATTGACATAGGGGTACACTGTACCGGCTATGGTACACCAGGTACTCGTTATATTAATAGTGGATTGTGTTGAGGGTTGTAGATAGTGTCTGGAGCCACAATATCATTAGCTTGCTATATGAGGTCTGACCGGTATGGAGGTCACAATATTGACATAGGGGTACACTGTACCGGCTATGGTACACCAGGTACTCGTTATATTAATAGTGGATTGTTGTAAGGGTTGTGGATAGGGTCTGGAGCCACATTATCATTAGCTTGCTATATGAGATCTGACCGGTATGGAGGTCACAATATTGACATAGGGGTACACTGTACCGGCTATGGTACACCAGGTACTCGTTATAGTAATAGTGGATTGTGTTAAGGGTTGTGGATAGGATCTGGAGCCACAATATCATTTGCTTGCTATATGAGGCATGACCAGTATGGAGGTCACAATATTGACATAGGGGTACACTGTGCCGGCTATGGTACACCAGGTACTCGTTATATTAATAGTGGATTGTGTTGAGGGTTGTGATAGGGTCTGGAGCCACAATATCATTAGCTTGCTATATGAGGTCTGACCGGTATGGAGGTCACAATATTGACATAGGGGTACACTGTACCGGCTATGGTACACCAGGTACTCGTTATATTAATAGTGGATTGTGTTGAGGGTTGTGGATAGGGTCTGGAGCCACAATATCATTAGCTTGCTATATGAGGTCTGCCGGGTATGGAGGTCACAATATTGACATAGGGTACACTGTACCGGCTATGGTACACCAGGTACACGTTATATTAATAGTGGATTGTGTTGAGGGTTGTGGATAGGGTCTGGAGCCACAATATCATTAGCTTGCTATATGAGGTCTGACCAGTATGGAGGTCACAATATTGACATAGGGGTACACTGTACCGGCTATGGTACACCAGGTACTCGTTATATTAATAGTGGATTGTGTTGAGGGTTGTGGATAGGGTCTGGAGCCACAATATCATTAGCTTGCTATATGAGGTCTGACCGGTATGGAGGTCACAATATTGACATAGGGGTACACTGTACCGGCTATGGTACACCAGGTACTCGTTATATTAATAGTGGATTGTGTTGAGGGTTGTGGATAGGGTCTGGAGCCACAATATCATTAGCTTGCTATATGAGGTCTGACCGGTATGGAGGTCACTATATTGACATAGGGGTACACTGTACCGGCTATGGTACACCAGGTACTCGTTATATTAATAGTGGATTGTGTTGAGGGTTGTGGATAGGGTCTGGAGCCACAATATCATTAGCTTGCTATATGAGGTCTGACCGGTATGGAGGTCACAATATTGACATAGGGGTACACTGTACCGGCTATGGTACACCAGGTACTCGTTATATTAATAGTGGATTGTGTTGAGGGTTGTGGATAGGGTCTGGAGCCACAATATCATTAGCTTGCTATATGAGGTCTGACCGGTATGGAGGTCACAATATTGACATAGGGGTACACTGTACCGGCTATGGTACACCAGGTACTTGTTATATTAATAGTGGATTGTGTTGAGGGTTGTGGATAGAGTCTGGAGCCACAATATCGTTAGCTTGCTCCATGAGGTCTGACCGGTATGGAGGTCACAGTATTGACATAGGGGTACACTGTACCGGCTATGGTACACCAGGTACTCGTTATATTAATAGTGGATTGTGTTGAGGGTTGTGGATAGGGTCTGGAGCCACAATATCATTAGCTTGCAATATGAGGTCTGACGGGTATGGAGGTCACAATATTGACATAGGGGTACACTGTACCGGCTATGGTACACCAGGTACTCGTTATATTAATAGTGGATTGTGTTGAGGGTTGTGGATAGGGTCTGGAGCCACAATATCATTAGCTTGCTATATGAGGTCTGACCGGTATGGAGGTCACAATATTGACATAGGGGTACACTGTACCGGCTATGGTACACCAGGTACTCGTTATATTAATAGTGGATTGTGTTGAGGGTTGGGGATAGGGTCTGGAGCCACAATATCATTAGCTTGCTATATGAGGTCTGACCGGTATGGAGGTCACAATATTGACATAGGGGTACACTGTACCGGCTATGGTACACCAGGTACTCGTTATATTAATAGTGGATTGTGTTGAGGGTTGTGGATAGGGTCTGGAGCCACAATATCATTAGCTTGCTATATGAGGTCTGACCGGTATGGAGGTCACAATATTGACATATGGGTACACTGTACCGGCTATGGTACACCAGGTACTCGTTATATTATAGTGGATTGTGTTGAGGGTTGTGGATAGGGTCTGGAGCCACAATATCATTAGCTTGCTATATGAGGTCTGACCTGTATGGAGGTCAATATTGACATAGGGGTACACTGTACCGGCTATGGTACACCAGGTACACGTTATATTAATAGTGGATTGTGTTGAGGGTTGTGGATAGGGTCTGGAGCCACAATATAATTAGCTTGCTATATGAGGTCTGACCGGTATGGAGGTCACAATATTGACATTGGGGTACACTGTACCGGCTATGGTACACCAGGTTACGTTATATTAATTAGTGGATTGTGGAGGGTTAGGGGTCTGGAGCCACAAAATCACTAGCTTGCTATATGAGGTCTGACCTGTATGGAGGTCACAACATAACTTAGGGGTACACTGTACCGGCTATGGTACACCAGGTACTCGTTATATTAATAGGGATTGGTTTGAGGGTTGTAGATAGGGTCTGGAGCCACAATATAATTAGCTTACAATATGAGGTCTGACCGGTATGGAGGTCACAATATTGACATAGAGGTACACTGTACCAGGTATGGTACACCAGGTACTCGTTATATTAATAGTGGATTGTGTGTTGACGGTTGTGGATAGGGTTTGGAGCCACAATATCATTAGCTTGCTATATGAGGTCTGACCGGTATGGAGGTCACAATATTGACATAGGGGTACACTGTACCGGCTATGGTACACCAGGTACTCGTTATATTAAAAGTGGATTCTGTTGAGGGTTGGGGATAGGGTTTGGAGCCACAATATCATTAGATTGCTATTCGAGGTCTGACCGGTATGGAGGTCACAATATTGACATAGGGGTACACTGTACCGGCTATGGTACACCAGGTACACGTTATATTAATAGTGGATTGTGTTGAGGGTTGGGGATAGCGTCTGGAGCCACAATATAATTAGCTTGCTATATGAGGTCTGACCGGTATGGAGGTCACAATATTGACATAGGGGTACACTGTACCGGCTATGGTACACCAGGTACTCGTTATATTAATAGTGGATTGTGTTGAGGGTTGGGGATAGGGTCTGGAGCCACAATATCATTAGCTTGCTATATGAGGTCTGACCGATATGGAGGTCACAATATTGACATAGGGGTACACTGTACCGGCTATGGTACACCAGGTACTCGTTATATTAATAGTGGATTGTGTTGAGGGTTGTGGATAGGGACTGGAGCCACAATATCTTTAGCTTGATATATGAGGTCTGACCGGTATGGAGGTCACAATATTGACATAGGGGTACACTGTACCGGCTATGGTACACCAGGTACACGTTATATTAATAGTGGATTGTGTTGAGGGTTGGGGATAGGGTCTGGAGCCACAATATAATTAGCTTGCTATATGAGGTCTGACCGGTATGGAGGTCACAATATTGACATAGGGGTACACTGTACCGGCTATGGTACACCAGGTACTCGTTATATTAATAGTGGATTGTGTTGAGGGTTGTGGATAGGGTCTGGAGCCACAATATCATTAGCTTGCTATATGAGGTCTGACCGGTATGGAGGTCACAATATTGACATAGGGGTACACTGTACCGGCTATGGTACACCAGGTACTCGTTATATTAATAGTGGATTGTTGAGGGTTGTGGATAGGGTCTGGAGCCACAATATCATTAGCTTGCCATATGAGGTCTGACCGGTATGGAGGTCACAATATTGACATAGGGGTACACTGTACCGGCTATGGTACACCAGGTACTCGTTATATTAATAGTGGATTGTGTTGAGGGTTGTGGATAGGGTCTGGAGCCACAATATCATTAGCTTGCTATATGAGGTCTGACCGGTATGGAGGTCACAATATTGACATAGGGGTACACTGTACCGGCTATGGTACACCAGGTACTCGTTATATTAATAGTGGATTCTGTTGAGGGTTGTGGATAGGGTCTGGAGCCACAATATAATTGTCTTGCTATTCGAGTTCTGACCGGTATGGAGGTCACAATATTGACATAGGGGTACACTGTACCGGCTATGGTACACCAGGTACTCGTTATATTAATAGTGGATTGTGTTGAGGGTTGGGGATAGGGTCTGGAGCCACAATATCATTAGCTTGCTATATGAGGTCTGACCGGTATGGAGGTCACAATATTGACATAGGGGTACACTGTACCGGCTATGGTACACCAGGTACTCGTTATATTAATAGTGGATTGTGTTGAGGGTTGGGGATAGGGTCTGGAGCCACAATATCATTAGCTTGCCACATGAGGTCTGACCGGTATGGAGGTCACAATATTGACATAGGGGTACACTGTCCCGGCTATGGTACACCAGGTACTCGTTATATTAATAGTGGATTGTGTTGAGGGTTGGGATTGGGTCTGGAGCCACAATATCATTAGCTTGCTATATGAGGTCTGACCGGTATGGAGGTCACAATATTGACATAGGGGTACACTGTACCGGCTATGGTACACCAGGTACTCGTTATATTAATAGTGGATTGTGTTGAGGGTTGTGGATAGGGTCTGGAGCCACAATATCATTAGCTTGCTATATGAGGTCTGACCGGTATGGAGGTCACAATATTGACATAGGGGTACACTGTACCGGCTATGGTACACCAGGTACTCGTTATATTAATAGTGGATTGTGTTGAGGGTTGTGGATAGGGTCTGGAGCCACAATATCATTAGCTTGCTATATGAGGTCTGACCGGTATGGAGGTCACAATATTGACATAGGGGTACACTGTACCGGCTATGGTACACCAGGTACTCGTTATATTAATAGTGGATTGTGTTGAGGGTTCTGGATAGGGTTTGGAGCCACAATATCATTAGCTTGCCATATGAGGTCTGACCGGTATGGAGGTCACAATATTGACATAGGGGTACACTGTACCGGCTATGGTACACCAGGTACTCGTTATATTAATAGTGGATTGTGTTGAGGGTTGTGGATAGGGTTTGGAGCCACAATATCATTAGCTTGACATATGAGGTCTGACCGGTATGGAGGTCACAATATTGACATAGGGGTACACTGTACCGGCTATGGTACACCAGGTACTCGTTATATTAATAGTGGATTGTGTTGAGGGTTCTGGATAGGGTTTGGAGCCACAATATCATTAGCTTGACATATGAGGTCTGACCGGTATGGAGGTCACAATATTGACATAGGGGTACACTGTACCGGCTATGGTACACCAGGTACTCGTTATATTAATAGTGGATTGTGTTGAGGGTTGTGGATAGGGTTTGGAGCCACAATATCATTAGCTTGCTATATGAGGTCTGACCGGTATGGAGGTCACAATATTGACATAGGGGTACACTGTACCGGCTATGGTACACCAGGTACTCGTTATATTAATAGTGGATTGTGTTGAGGGTTGTGGATAGGGTCTGGAGCCACAATATCATTAGCTTGACATATGAGGTCTGACCGGTATGGAGGTCACAATATTGACATAGGGGTACACTGTACCGGCTATGGTACACCAGGTACTCGTTATATTAATAGTTGATTGTGTTGAGGGTTGTGGATAGGGTTTGGAGCCACAATATCATTAGCTTGACATATGAGGTCTGACCGGTATGGAGGTCACAATATTGACATAGGGGTACACTGTACCGGCTATGGTACACCAGGTACTCGTTATATGAATAGTGGATTGTGTTGAGGGTTCTGGATAGGGTTTGGAGCCACAATATCATTAGCTTGCCATATGAGGTCTGACCGGTATGGAGGTCACAATATTGACATAGGGGTACACTGTACCGGCTATGGTACACCAGGTACTTGTTATATTAATAGTGGATTGTGTTGAGGGTTGTGGATAGGGTTTGTAGCCACAATATCATTAGCTTGACATATGAGGTCTGACCGGTATGGGGGTCACAATATTGACATAGGGGTACACTGTACCGGCTATGGTACACCAGGTACTTGTTATATTAATAGTGGATTGTGTTGAGGGTTCTGGATAGGGTTTGGAGCCACAATATCATTAGCTTGCTATATGAGGTCTGACCGGTATGGAGGTCACAATATTGACATAGGGGTACACTGTACCGGCTATGGTACACCAGGTACTCGTTATATTAATAGTGGATTGTGTTGAGGGTTGTGGATAGGGTTTGGAGCCACAATATCATTAGCTTGCCATATGAGGTCTGACCGGTATGGGGGTCACAATATTGACATAGGGGTACACTGTACCGGCTATGGTACACCAGGTACTCGTTATATTAATAGTGGATTGTGTTGAGGGTTGTGGATAGGGTTTGGAGCCACAATATCATTAGCTTGCCATATGAGGTCTGACCGGTATGGGGGTCACAATATTGACATAGGGGTACACTGTCATGAGACCATAGTTGGTGGAGTTATTTATAGACTACCAAATATGAGTAGAAATGATGGTACATCTTAATGGGAGGTTTCTAGTTTGTTTCCTACTCCTCCAGCAATCTTAAAATTTCACCACCTTGACCCCCTTTCAAGGTAAATTTGTAAATTTTTCGATAGAAAAATGTCCCGGCCGAAGGCCGATTACTCTTAAATTACAGGCTCGCTATCGCTCGCCAGGATAAAATCGACACCCTAAATGGCACGAAAGGTCTTAAAATTGACAGAATGGGGCGGAAATTCTTAAAAATCACCAAACAAATGGGGCGAACGTCTTAAAATCTCAAAAGCAATGGGGCTAAACATGAGGGAGAAAGGGGTCAAGAAAAAAATCTCTCAAGTGGAGATCTCCCCTTAATGGCAGGAAGTGAAAATACCATCAAGGTTTAGCAATGTGTGCATTATGGGGGATTTTAAGTTTCCGAATATAGATTGGCAGCATCAAATCGGCGACTCTTATTCTGAAGAGTTTATTGAGGCGGTACAAGATAGTTTTATATTTCAATTCATAGACTCGCCGACTAGAGGTACAGTCGCGCTAATAAATCATGGGCCCGCTGTCATTACGTTTGGCTTGCTCTGTGCTGTATTAATGTCTGTCAGATGTTGAATAGGGTGGGTAAGTGTAGGAACATGTTTGTATATCTCACTCAGAAAGAAGAAATGAAGCTTAGATATTGCTGATACCAATTATCGATCAAAACATACATGGTGCCGAGTCATCACTTATTAGCGCGACTGTACTAATATCCTCGATTTATGTCTTTGGTAATAATGTAGAGATTGGGGACCAACTAGGAAATAACGATCATAATTCTATATATTTTAATATACAATGGACAGGAAATGCTGAAGAGAACACGACACTTAGGCCTACCCCAGATTTCAGACATTTTGACAATCAGTTTCCTCTCTCGCCAAGGCTCTTCGAAAAGTAGATCTGAGGTGCCGTTGTGAAGGCTTATCCCTCAATGCCTTCACCTGACCTGACCTAACCCCATTATCAGATTACAGTATCTTACTATTCATTAATTTGACTCCCAATACCAAACACCCTCCAATGAAATTACCGGTACTGAAAGCATGCCATCCTCCCGGGATTCCAACTTGGGATACCATATACAGAACTTATCCACTCTAACCATTACACCATTAATGACGGCACCAACATGGGCTTGGAAGAAAAGGTGGCATTTTCGGCATTGACAGACATTTACAGGCATTTACATACATTGACATGTGCAGGCATTTTCATTTACTAACATTTACATAGATTTACTGACATTTATAGACATTTATAGACACCGGCATCTACACACATCTATAGACATCTACAGAAATGTACACATTCACAAAAATTCAGTTATCTACAAACATTCACACACATCTACAAACATTTACAGACATTCACAGACATTTACAAACATTCACAGACATTTACAAACATTCACAGACATTTACAAACATTCACAGACATTTACAAACATTCACAGACATCTACAAACATTCACAGACATTTACAAACATTCACAGACATTTACAAACATTCACAGACATTTACAAACATTCACAGACATTTACAAACATTCACAGACATTTACAGACATTCACACATCTACAAACATTTACAGACACAGGCATCTACATCTACAGACATCTACAGACATTCACAGACATCTACAGCCTCTCACCGTGTACTTGATCTTGGTCGAGCTGGCTAAACCGCGGCCGCTGGTGTTGACTCGCTTTTACCCCACAAACACACACACACACACACACACACACACACACACACACACACACACACACACACACACACACACACACACACACACACACACACACACACACACACACACACACACACACACATACACACACACATACACACCACACACACACACACACACACACACACACACACACACACGAGGGGTCGGGGGTTCAATTCCCGGCCGGGCGGAGACAAATTGGGCTTGTCTCCTTTCATGTGTTAGCCTCAGTTCACCTAGCTGTAAATAGGTACCTGGAATAAGTGGACGACGTTGTGACGTCCCATCTGGGGTTGGCAAAAATGGTACAAGGCGAGATGGGTATCATATGGTTCACCTAAGCTGATGGCTACCTAAGCCTTCGGGCGAGACGGTACCGTCTATAGTGAGAATGGTACCATACAGATCCACCCTAAGCCTTCGTTTCCGATGTCGCCAATTGGCTAAAAATACAGACTACACACACATCCACAGCCATTCCAACAATACATAAAACACTTAACATGCATTTCACGCAATACCATTCCCAGTTAAGGAGGCGCGATAATAATGAGCTTAGCTCGCATTGCGTGGATTCCCCTTGACGAACAAGT